>JAWPHD010010183.1:0-96255 GCA_037043455.1 Cyrtodaria siliqua | reverse complement strand
TTTTGTTTTTTATTTTAAATAGCTTTGTCCATAGAATTGTCCATTTATCTAAAAATGGCACACGAGACATCATTTCTAAATAAAGTAAGCCATGTTATCACATCATCCAAAATTCGAAGTACACCATTGTTAAAAATTAAGATTTTCTTTATACGCCATGTGCCTTCAACACACGCACATGATACACATGAAAAGCATGCAGATGAACATGTTATATGGTGAAACAATCGGATAAAAGGGTAATTTGATCGTATTCATATGTTATTATTTAGTTTGTGCTGTTTTTAGCTCTACTGATCAGAGATCAGCAGAGCTTATGCCGTGGTGCGGCGTCCGTCGTCCGTCTGCCTGTCTGTAAACTTTTATTTGTAGCGACTACTCCTCTGAAACTACTGGATGGATATTCATGAAACTTTGCAGAAATGTTGCCCATGAAGTCTAGTTGATCCTAGCAAAAATTCATGTTGATGTGAAATCCAAGATGGCCGCCAAAGCTAAAATAGATTTTAAAATACAAGTTTGTATAGACTACTTCTTGAAAACTGTAAGTGATATTGATATGGGAATTTTTTTATATTGAGCAGCATGACATGATGTTTGTCCTTGTCAAAAATCGTTTTGATTCGACGTTAAACATGGCTGCAAGCGGCCATCTTTGTTTACATAGAGTTATATAGTAAAAACTTGTAGCGACTACTCCTCTGAAACTGCTTGGCAGATTTTCATGAAACTTTACAGGAATGTTGCTCTTGATGTCTAATTGATCCTAGCAAAATGTCAGATCGGCCAGAAATTCAAGATGGCCGCCACAGCTAAAAATAGATTTTTAAAAAATAAGTTTGTAGCGACTACTTCTTAAAAACTATAAGTGATATTGAGATGAGACTTTTTCTAAAATGATCAGCATGACATGATGTTGATCCCAATCGAACATTATTTTGATTCTACGTAAAACGTGGCTGCCATTGGCCATCTTTGTTTACATACAGTTATATAGTAAAAAACTTGTAGCGACTACTCCTCTGAAACTACTTGACGGATTTTCATGAAACTTCACACGAATGTTGCTCTTGATGTCTTATTGATCCTAGCAAAATTTCAGATCGCCGGAAATTCAAGATGGCCACCATGGCTAAAAATAGATTTTCAAAATACAAGTTTGTAGCGACTACTTCTTGAAAACTATAAGTGATATTGATATGGGACTTTTTCTAAAATGATCAGCATGACATGATGTTGGTCCTTGTCAAAAATTGTTTTGATTCGATGTTAAACATGGCTGTCAGCGGTCATCTTTGTTTACATAGAGTTATATAATGAAAACTTGTAGCGACTACTCCTCTGAAACTACCTGACGGATTTTCATGAAACTTCACAGGAATGTTGCTCTTGATGTCTAATTGATCCTAGCAAAATTTCAGGTCGGCCGGAAATTCAAGATGGCCGCCACGGCTAAAAATAATTTCTCAGAAAACAAGTTTGTAGCGACAACTTCCTGAAATCAAAATCAATCAGTAGAGCTTCAAGGTCATTGACCTCTTGTTATAGGAATATAACAATAAATTATACTCTTGTGTTGCCATGTTTCTATTCACAACAGTCACTCAGTTGTGTTTAATACATCCAAAAATATAGCATTGAGATTATTTTGAAAGTACAGGCCATTGAAGAATAGCTTGTTTTTTTTACAATGATTGACTTTGATATGTGGATGATGTCATAACATAACATAACATGCCATATTTAATTTAGAAATCCATTTTTAGATAAGGCCAAAAAAAAAATTACCTGTGTTTCCGGTGGCCCGACCGACCCTATTTTTAAGGAGCCGACCCTAAAACTTTTTATGAAAAAAAAAAAAAATATTTGTTTTGAACAATGATTTATCGCAATATATCGAGGTAAACTGACATCACAGAGAAACTTTCAGCTGTATCATCAACTTGTATGGGGTTTATGAGATAAATACATGTAGAATATCACAATATCTTGCTCAAAAAAAAAAATGCCTACCTACCGACTCTATTTTTTGAGAGCATGCAATAGGAAACACACCTATTTTTTTTTGCCTAAATGGACAATTTTGGACAAATTTATTTAACATAAAAAAAAACATCTTAGAGTAAAATTGCATTAAACTTTTCGAATATAAAGGGCACTATTTCTGCCAAATAATGAATGTCATCTATTATATGCATTTGGATGAAAATTTCAATCATACCCCATCCATTTTTGATTTTTTTTCAAAGGTGGCTGACCAATAGTCAATTATGTTTTTACTCATTCATTTCTGAATGCGACGAATAATTATTTCCATGACAGGCTGATAATGTAAATCAGGTAAACATTCTATTCTAACATCACAAAAGTCGCATTAAACATAGACAGTTTTCTATTTTGTATTTGTGCACAACAAACGAAGTCTGTGTGCTTTGTATTGATTTCTACCACACAGTGGGGATCCGGTCAACACGTGCCCGGCCCGTAACCAAAACGGTGCAAAGACGACATATTTATGGGAAATCGCATTTCCTTATTTATTTCTGTATTAACACATACTATCAAGCATTTTTCCATGGAGAAGCTTATTATCTGTGCTTAACTCCGAAACAGATTTATATATATCTCTTGTGTAAATAATTGTGTCTTCTGCAAATTCTGGGCTCCCATGGAACCCAAATTGTGATGGCCCATAAAATGTGCAATAAAGGCAGGTCTAGGTTTGCTTTTAATCATGCAAGAATAAGTAAATCTATAATTTGGTTTGGGATTTCTTATAGCATTATGCATCTTATTCATACTTCACCCATATTGGGGCAGGCCCCCCCCCCCCCTCCCCCCCCCCCCCCCCACTCTCCTCACCCCCACCTACACTCCGGTTTATTTGATGTTATTGTTTTTACATATTTCTGTGTTGCTTTAGTCAATTCTTACACATAATTATATATATGTTGACCCCCATCCCCTCCCACCACACTCGAAACTCAATATTTTTTAGTTTTTTTTTTTTACATATTTCTGTGTTGTTTTGGTCAATTCTTACGCATGCTATGTAAAATGATTGCGTTCAAATTAAAACAATTTATAGTATCTAACTCAATTTTTAATTTGAACGCAATCAATTTACATAATATAAAACAATTTGGATTGAATTCAGATACACAGATAAAATATCAATAAAAAAACTGAAATGAGACCACAATAAAAATTGCCAGATATCCCCTCCCTCCCCGATTTGCCTTTCGACCACAAATTTCTTAAAAGGACAGCAATTTTGGATTAAAATTTCACACCATGCCCCAAATTCTACTATACTTTGTATGAGATTCTTATATCGGCCCGAGTTTCTATACTCGCCCCCCCCCCCCCCCCCCCCCCTTGTATGAGATTCTTATATCGGCCCGAGTTTCTATACTCGCCCCCCCCCCCCCGACTATATAATTTATTATTCTCTGAAAAATTGAATAGTCGAGCTGCGCTGTTCTCCGACAGCTCTTGGTCATAGTATTCTACACTTCTCCCCATATTCATTAATCTGAGAAAGTGTTTGTAGCAGCCCATAAATCTAAGAAATTTAGTGCGAAATAGAGACTGGCCTACTGTCCAGAACTCTTGACTTCTGATCAGATGTATACTTCATAGCGAGAACATCTTCAATTTCCGAATACTTAATGACATCAAGGAACACTTGAGCAGCAATGTTCTTTACACGAAACTCCGGTATCGACAAGATTGAAGAATGCCACCCAGTGTTGAGGCGATCGTGCTCTGCAAGATGAGCAGTAACTGAGGGAAAAAGCTTTTGCAAGTGTAAGCCTTTTGTAGTTTCATTGTCAAAATGTATTCATCATCAGGTTAAGAGATAAGCGTACTGGACCACTATCTTCTGAAGCTGTGTCTCCATAAATCATCGTTTCTTCTGTTTAATTTTAAGACCTTTCGCACAGGGCTGTCAGTGCTTGATTTCGTCGGTACTTGCAATTTTCCAGTTTCTGTATTAAACTTAATATTTTGTCTGTTGCCAATTATATTCTTTCCTGCTTTTAGGTTAAACTTATGTCTTTGATATGTAATACCACCGTCAAGGGCATTTTGCCACAAAATGGAAACCGTTTCGTCCCCATGCGTTTCGACGAAGTGTAATATTGCGTCATTCGTCGTTGTAAATGAAGAAGGACAGTAGATGCATATTGTAATGTAAGAATGACTTCAGACAGGAACCAATACATCTAAACGTGGCTTCGTTTGTGCACCAGTACATCCTCTGCTAGAAACCAATGAATACAATTAAAAATTATTTTTTTTATGTGTTTTTACTTTTCACCAACAAAAAACACTACATAATCTTATATTAATGCATTATAGTTATATCTACTCAATACTAATTATGATTGCAATGGTATAAATTAACGTACGTCGGCAAATCAAAGCAATACGTGAACTTTTGCTTTAATAATCAAATAAATGTGGGTAAGTAAGTTTTGGGAATCTGAATATGAAGTAAGCATATAGTAAGGTCCAACATCACATGTATTATTGATAAAAAACAAACAATGCAAAACATGCCATCACAATTTTCATCTTCATGGCGAAAAACCTATACAATTCGGCCATAAACAAATACTTTTCTCGGTGTCTCACCCATACGTATTGTCGGCTCGGCACACCCTTTGTATATACGGAGTTATAGGGGAGTGGTCTGGACATGTTCCCATACATAGTGATCCGTGTCTGTATTGAGACCGTATGTTCTCAGACCTTGTGTATGTATTGAGGAGGGGGTGTCTGCACTGAGGCCACATGTTCCTAGACCCGGTATGTGTAATTAGGCCGCAAGTTCCCAGACCTGACGTGTGTATTGCGGCTACATGTTCCCAGACCGTGCATGTGTATTGAGACCGTATGTTCCCAGACCTGGCGTGTGTATTGAGGCCGCATGTTCCCAGACATGGTGTCTGCATTGAAGCCGCATGTTTCCAGATAGTGTGTGTGTATTGAGGCCACATGTTCCCAGACCTGGTGTGTGTGTATTGAGGCCACATGTTCCCAGACCCGGAATGTGTATTGAGGCCACATGTTCCCAGACCCGGTGTGTATTGAGACCGCATGTTCTCAGATCCAATGTTTGTATTGAACGCACATGTCCCCATACTCGGTGTGTGTATTGAGGCCACATGTCCCCAGACCTGGAGTGTATTGAGGCGGGATTTTCCCAGACCTGGTGTGTGTATTGAGGCCGCACGTTCCCAGACAAGGTGTGTGTATTGAGACCGCATGTTCTCAGACCCGGTGAGTGTATTAGGCCGCCCGTTCCAAGACCCGGTGTGTGTAATGAGGCCGCATGTTCCCAGACCTGCTGTGTGTAATTAGACCGCATTTTCCCAGACCATATGTTCCCAGACCTGATGTGTGTATTGAGGCCGCACGTTCCCAGACCTGGGGGGGGGGGGGGGGGCACTCCACAGTTTAATGTACATTTCTCAATCATCAAACACTTGACAAGCTCTTAGCCTGAATCCTTGAGCAAAAATAAATCACATCATCATTGTGTCATACATTTCTTAGAAGACAATAAAATTACCCATGTTTCCATACCAAATAAAAGTATCAAAAAGCATTTTCTGTACAACTTTAGTCCCATTTCTTTAAGATTACCCCACCCCTTAAAACATGCTAAAAATGCAATTTTAGCAATCTTTCAAATGTCAATAAATAAAAATAAATTTTTTTCCTACACATATCAGGGTCATGTCTGCACTCATAATGCTCTTGCATATCAGGAAATGCTAAATTTTACATACCTAGTCCGGCATTTTAAAAAGTTATTCCACGCTGATCTCCTCGTCAGTGAAAATCAGCCATTTTAACTACTTTTAGGAAGTTTTTGATTCGTTCACATTTTTCTATTTATAGCCTCCAAAAAACCCAAAGAATGCATATTCCAATACACCAAAATAAAGTTAGAAGTAATCAAAACTGAAAAAAACATCAAACATGTGCTTCATAATTATTATAAAGACCATCAATGGACCTAAAAGATGCTTAGTTGATTTCTTTCTGATTTACACCATGGACATTCATGCGAAACTGAGGAGTGCCCCCTGGTGTGTGTATTTAGGCCGCATGATTCCAGACCGCATGTTCCCAGACCTGGTTTGTCTATTGAGTTTGCACGTTTCCAGACCCGGTGTGTGTATTGAGGTCGCATGTTCCAAGACTTGGTGTGTGTATTGAGGCCGGACATTCCCAGACCGGTGTGTGTATTAAGGCCACACGTTTCCAGATCCGGTGTGTGTATCGAGGCCACATGTTCTCAGACCCGGTGTTTGTATTGAGGCCATATGTTCCCATACCTGGTTTGTGTATTGAGGTCGCATGTCCACAGATCCAGTGTGTGTATTGAGGCCGTATGTTCCCAGACCTGGTGTGTGTATTGAGACCGCATGTCCCCAGACCTGGAGTATGTATCGAGGCCGCATGTTCTCGTGTATTGCGTCAACATGCTCCAAGACCCAGTGTGTGTAGTGAGGCCACATGCTCTCAGACCTGGTGTGTGTATTGAGGACCCTTTGTTCCCAGACCTGGTGTCGGTATTAAGGCCGAATGTTCCCAGACCTGGTGTGTGTATTGAGGCCACATGTTCCCAGACCCAGTGTGTGTATTGAGGTCATATGTTCCCAGACCTGGTGTGTATTTTGGAGGACGCAAGTTCCCATACCTGGTGTGTGTGTTGAGGACCCTTTGTTCCCAGACCTGGTGTGTGTATTGAGGCAACATGTTTTCAAAACTGGTGTATGTTAACCGTACTAATTGATATCTTATGACCTGGTATCTGGTATTGAGACCATTAAAGCAATGTTGAAGTCATGTCAAGTCAGCGCATCCACGGTCGAGAGGTTAACGACGCTGCGTTGTAAACCTTATCGCATCTCGCCGCTGCGGGTTCGAATTCCAATTGGAGCTCAACTTGTAAGTGAGAAGGTTTCGATTCTTACGGATAACAGGAGGTAACTTGATACCAGTCAGTGCTCAAGAAATAGGATAGCCCGACGCCCGGGGCTCCTCGAAATCCATTCCTGGCCTGTCTCATTTTGCAGACGAGCCCGTCGGGCCTGTCTAAAAAAAAAAAAAAATAAAAAAAATCTGTTTTACTGGATCTCAAGCTCAAGTTCCTCAATGAACTGTGAAAACACTTGCAATAAAGTAATTAAAATGTGAAACAATAAGAAGTTGGAATATTTTGCCTGGCTTCGGGTCGGCAGTTTGTCACAACTTTGAGGTCGACAATTGTTGACATAAAACTCATTATTCTGCTATTAGGGTTGTGTTTTCTTCCTTTGTGATAAGAAATACTGTTTTTATCATTAAAAACACACTAATGCATGAAAAAATATCGTTATTGATGGTATTTCGATTGAATGTTTGTGAAATGTTCGGGCCGTAAAAGTGCGGTGTCATAGTAGTTCGGATGGTACATAATTTCGGATATATTATTATTATTTTTTTATTTTTTTATTTTTTTTACATAATCAAATAAGAAAAACTGTCCTTTACAAATACATGTTGGTGGAAAGAAAAATATATATACTGTATATGTATAAATACAGATATAAAGTATATTTCTATTCATTATTTAAGGTGTAAGGAGTTCCTGAAATCCTACTTTTAAATGAATTCTAGTCTAGGCTCCTAATTCTTTACTTGGAGAAAGTGGCGACAAAAAGAAAAAATATAGCCAGAGGAGACTCTGATAGTCTCATAAAACCTGATTAAAAATTTGGCTCCAAGTTTAGCTCCAGTTTCACCAAGTCGGCTCTGATTATTATCGTTTGGCAAAAGTGCTAGTACTCTCCTTTGCATTGGTTATAAATTACTATGTAATATTCTATTCTAACATATTTTAAACGAAATGGTAAATAAGTCCGCTGACCAGGGAGCATAAAGTGGTAGCAAAAAGAAAAATGTAGTCAGAGGAGGTTCTGAGCTTGATTAATACATACGTAACAAAATTAATGTGTGCTATAAAAGTGAATAAAGACACATTTCCAGTAAGAAAAAAATATTGGACCTTTCCATTTTAAATCAGGGCCTGACCATTTCAAATCGGGGCCTGTCCATTTTCAGAAGCAACAAGCCCTGGGCCTGTCTCTTAAAATAATTTTCTTTGAGCACTGCCAGTACTGGTTCTACCCACAGACATATTTGATAGGAAACTTCCTATCTTAACCAATGAAGTAACCAAATTATCACGTGGCACCTTAACTTTTCCTTCTATCTTCTCTCTCAATTATTCACTGATTTTGATGAGAATACATTCAAAAGTTTCATAATGAATAGCAAAATGGGATTATAATAATCTATGTTTATTTTCAAAATAAGAAATTGTATAAAAAGATGTTTAAAGTTAAAAATTTCATTTTTCGCTTTTCTCTTAAAAATCAAGGTTTTGACATAGTCAAAGTTTCCATCCTACTCCTTTTTTGCTCTAAATGTAAGAGTAAGCAAAATACTATCATTTGAAAGAAAATTAAATTTGTGTTGGGATTTGGCATGACTGAAACTTGTATCTATAAAACTCTTCATGATATGTATGTTTAAAGTTGGGATTTTTTGTGTGAAATTTTCACACTGTGCCACGTGAAATTTAGATAATTTTCGTATTGTCCAATCTATTTGTTATTAAAATCAATAGGTTGACTGCCCCCACCACAAAAACCGACTCTCATAACATGCTTTTTATGCCCAAAGAAGAAAACATTGTTTCAGCATGAAATCCATGGATTGATACACAGCCTGCAAATAATACGTTCTCCGCGTCATAAAACGAAGCAGGTTGCATCGAGTTAATCTGCATTAACTTGACCAAGAATCTAACTTACTGTTTGAAACACTACATGTATTTTCAAACTCGATTTATTTAAAAGGTCTCTGACAACTTAAAAAATAGCTGAAAGAATTATCCAAATGGCATGAAAAATAAATTAGGTATGACCTATTGAAAGTTTGCAAAGACCATAAATGGAGGCGGCCATCTTGGAATGATGACGTCATCGTGCCTTTTTAATATATGTTGTCAAAATATATTATAAAACAAAGAAAATCACTGCAAATTGATTAAAAAAATACACATATGTAAAATGTATAAATTGTATTCTTATTTTTTATTTCCAGTTATTTTCTTTGCTTTAAAAGACATTTAATCAGTATGCCATATATGGTAAAAGGCGAGATGACGTCATCGTTCAAAGATGGCCACCTCCATTTGTGTTTATTTGCAAATATTTAATAGGTCATACCGCCTTTATTTTTCATGGCAATTTGATCATTCTTTCAGCTTTTTTCAAGTTTTTCAGAGCCTTTTGAAATAAACATTGTTTGAAAATAGTGCATCAACCCCTTTAAGTAAGCCACCTGCAGTAACTTCAGTAAAATAATGCCGAAATAACTAATATTATACAATTATGGACTTTTCAGCTGTTATACATGATGTGATATGCACCAAAAAAATCATTATTGACCGAGGCGATAGCCGAGGTCAATAATGATTTTTTGGTACATATCAACATCATGTATAACAGCTGAAAAGTCCATAACTGTTTTATTATATAACCCTCAATTTACAATTATATAAAACAGGTCAATATCAAAAAAACAATTATATAAAACAGGTCAATATCAAAAAAACAGGTCAATATCAAAAAAACAGGTCAATATCGCTAGATATTTTTTCTAAAAAATTACTTTTTAGCCAATGAAAACGCGTCTATTTATAGGTTATATAATAACATGAAATATGAACTAAAAGGTATTTGAGTAAAATATGAGTATGTGAATAAAATACATGTATGTGAATAAATACCATGCAGTAAAAGAGATATAACATAATATGAGTTTCGTCGACATTTCTTATTCATTTCTATTACTTTTTTGTTTTCAGGAGTACAACTATTCACTAGTCGCCTACACAACAAGGACACGTTTATCGTATTCAGCATCGACGACAATTGTATCTGCTCCAATCTTGACCACACTGTTCGTCTGAACCATCGACTACATTTGGCCCGCTTCAACATTGATGCCATCTTTATCGCCTGCACCTTCGACGAAACCATACCGTCTCTACCATTGCCTAAATACCATCAACTGAAGTGTTAAATATCTCTTCATATTTCCACTGAACGTAATCAAACTTACAGCCGAAATAACTGACGCCGGCTTCACTACCAACATGAAGCAAGTTATCAAATTGACATTTTGCGCTCTTGTATTGGTATTATGTGGATATGGCCTTGTATATTTATTCTCCACACCACGTGCTAAGCCTAAGGATATTGAAGTGCGATCATCGTCCATTGATTTACAGTCTTTGCATAGAACTCTCGGCGGTAATCAGCCGGCAAATATTAAGTTTGTAAGTTTGAAAAGTAAAAATGAGACGGATAACTTTGTATCGGTAGTTATGCGTAAATATGGTGATGTTGAATACTCCGGTGTCCGCCATATTGACACATCTTTAACACCGGAAGAGGAAGTGCGTTATGGATCATGCGTAAAGAATGCAGTATCGGATCGGGAAAAGAACGGCTCTAAGTTTTGGGGAAAAGACGAACATATAAGGCGAACACATCATACCTATTTGAAGAAATCAGACGCCATTTTGATAGAAGTTGGGGGTAAGGCCTAAATATGGGCAATGTTTATTCTGTATTTATAAGTGTGTATCTTTGATAAATTTAAATGTTTGTTATTCATAAATGAATACTAGTATACGATTGTTTATTAAGGTAATCCATTATGTATCAAAGTGCTAGTTTTATAATCATCAGTTACTATACTATACTATACGCTTTATTTAGATTTAACCGCCCCCGACCACACCCACACACACTCACCACCACCCCGCCCCGATAGCTGTTTAGTTTATAATATATCAATCAACTCAATATATTATAAAAAAAACAAAACAAATATTCTAAGTACCTTTTGAACTATTGGCTTAAAACAAAAAATATTCAAAACAGACGATTAACCAAAGTTTGTTTTAATTTGAATGCGATTACTAAAATTAAAACTCACTGAGAGTGGAGCCAGCTTCTGTCTCCCTTTTTAAATACTATAGTTTATGGCATACAATGTAAGGTATTCAATCGATAGGATTTGTTTCTCGGACAAGAACATCTAATATGTTCGGAAAGGAGAGACTTAAGTGACAACACAAGATCGATATCTGCCTGATATGGAGTTGTTACACAAAGAAATGAAATTTGATTCGTCTTTACCACTCCAGATATATCACATGAAAATCATCAAAGAAAAGCATTATTTCATTAGGGAAAAGACATCGACATCGACATAATAATAATAATAATAATAATAATAATAATATAATAATATTAATAATAATAATAATAATAATAATATAATAATAATAATAATAATAATAATGTAATAATAATAATAATATAATAATAATAATAGTCTATTAATATAATATAATAATAATAATAATATAATAATAATAATAATAATAATAATAATAATAGTAAGAATAAAATAATAATATAATATAATAATAAAAATAATAAATGGTTTATTTATCGAGAGAGCTGAAACAATTCAATCGCCCATGTGACCCTCATATTGATCAACTTCAGTATATTTACATAATCTTCAGAACCAATTTTGCTACGACGATTTCAGACATATCCTGATATGGTTTTGACATTATATTCTTTAAACTGGACATGCTGGATGTGTGCATGAATTAACTTTAGGTAAAAGTTGTTTGTGTGCAGTGTGTATGTTAGGTTATGTATAAATAATGATTACTCTGAAATTAATGTTTAAAACACGGCACGTTATTGTACTGAATTTAACGGCGCATGTATTACCCGCGTTTTATTGGCACTAATAGTACATTAAAGTCTTATGTGTAAGAAATAATAATATATATATATATATGTAAAGTTTCATCAATAAAATGGTATGTGGACGCCGTGTATTACACCTGAATCAGAGAGTTGGAGAATCAATCATTTTGGCGGGAAAACTCAGTGGCGCCACCAAGTACAACTCAGGAAACAGCTACTGCATTTATAGTCTTGATCATCTTCGACAAATGATGTTAAAAATAAACGTATGGACCCTTTATGCAGAAAAAAAAAATGAAACCAGACACACATGTCCGTAATTATTATTATTATTATTATTATAGTATGTTTTACCAGTGACGTAATAAGATTAATTATTACTTCACTGGTTTTACCATCCACATTTAGTTCGTCGATATAATGATGACGATTCCCTCTTTGTTTACTTATTAATTTAGTGTCGTTCTGCCGTTCTGTATATCTTCGATAGAAGTGCTTCTTATCAGTCAATCAGAAAAGATACCTGAATCTCGGTAAAATGGCCCTGTCAATTTATTTGTAGAAGAACAGTTCTAGACTTGTCTTGAAACAAGCAAGCGTCGCAGATGATCTGGACTACTGCTTTTTAAGAATACCTTCTACACTATAGACTTGCTAGATAAAGATATATATAGTATATACGAGTCCTATAGCTGGCCGCACAAACATGACGAAATACCGTATTTGAAAGGGATGATCATATTTAATCACGTTAGTCTTATAGGCTGTGAGCTAGTAGGAGAAACCCTCCCCCCCAGGGGGAATTTTGTAGGGTATGATTTTCTGAAAGAACATACAGTAAGTTTCAAAATGAGACATGTGTGCCATTTGAGCGTTGGGGCTTTAGTGAGTTTTGGGGAAAACGTTGCGTTTTTAGACAAAAATCGCCGAAATCTGGAATTATTTTTAGAAAAATAATAAAATATATTAGAACCAATTTGAATTGATGGAATCTTTCTCGGAACGCATCTCTACGTGTCCCAAAATATAATTTGTGGATCCGATGCTTAAATATTGAGATTTTGGGTAAAAATGTTAAAAATTGAATAAAATCGCTGATTTCTGTAATACATTGGGGATATTTAACTAAAAAATATAAAAATATCTAATACAATAGAAAAAAGAAATATTGTAACCTTTTTGGGCAGGGTAAGGTCCAGTGATTCAGTAGAAAAAAGTTCCAAACCGCATGATGTTTGGAAATGCCTTAATTTTGGGGCGAAAATTATGTATTTTTGTCAAAAATCGCCGGAATCTGGAATTATTTTTTGAAATTAGTTTGAACATAAACTTATCAAACTGAAGCAATAGAATGTTGCACGGCATACACATTCAAGTTTTTCCTGACACATTATATAACATATGTGCTCAAATATTGGCATTTTAGGGCAAAATGTTGGAAAAAATGACAAAAATCACTGATTTCTGTAATCCATTGGGTTATTGGGTTAAAATATAGAAACAAATTTAATACAATTGAATAAGGACACATTGTAACATTTTTGGATAGACAAAGGTCCAATTATTAAGTAGAAAAAGTTCCCGAACCGTATGATGCTTGAAAATGCCTTATTTTTTAGGCGAAAAATGTGTATTTTTGTCAAAAATCGACGGAATCTGGAATTATTTTTGAAAATAGTTTTAACATAAACTTATCAAATTGAAGTTATATAATGTTGCACAGCATACATATTCAAGTGTTTTCTTGCATCATATATAAAATATCTGCTGAAATATGTTGGAAAAAAGGACCAAAATCACTATTTCTGCAATCCATTGCGGGTATGGGGTTAAAATCTAGAAAAATATATAATACTGGTACAATAGAAAATAGACTGTAAGCTATAGTAGGAGTAACCCTCACCCCAAGGGAAATTTTGTACACCCTATTTTTCTGAAAGCCCATTATGTGTAGAGCATTTTGGAACATGTACGTGTACCAACTGGCGACTTGGACTTTATCACGTTACCGGTATTTCGAACATGATACATAGAGCTATATACAGTATACGTTATAAATAGAGAAATAGTGTTGAGCGACGCTCTGCGTACGGCCACTGGGCCGACCCACAGATTTTGCGACACAACGGGACCGGTGGCCAGCTGTTGGCAAAGGTCCCCAGTACATGTGGCACTCGGTCGCTAGTCCATATTAAGAGAAAGGCTACCCGAGTTCGAGTTTCGAACATGGCACATAGAGCTATATACAGTTATATAGAAGGATATAGTGTTGAACAACCTTCGGCCGATGGCCGCTGGGCCGACACAGATTGGGTGACACAACGGGACTAGTGGGCAGCCGTCGGCAAAGGTCCCGGCAACGCGTGGCATTCAATCGCTAGGCTGTATCAGGGGGGATGCTACCCGAGTTCGGGTCTCGAACCTCGTAACTTACCTAGAGATTTATACAGTATAGTTATGTATGTATTGAGGGAAATAGCATTGAGTAAACATCGGCTGATGGCCGCTGGACCGATCCACATATTTTATGACACAACGGGACTGGTGGCCAGTCGTCGGCAAAGGTCCCCGCTATGCGTGGTACATGGTATCTAGGCCTTATCAGGGTGAGGGATACCCGAGTTCGAGTCTCGAACATGGCACATAGAGCTATATACAGTTATATAGAAGGATATGGCGTTGAACAACCTTCGGCCGACGGCCGCTGGGCCGACACAGATTGGGTGACACAACGCAACGGGACTAGTGGGCAGCCGTTGGCAAAGGTCCCGGCAACGCGTGGCATTCAATCGCTAGGCTGTATCAGTGGGGAGGCTACCCGAGTTCGGGTCTCGAACCTCGTAACTCACCTAGAGCTTTATACAGTATAGTTATATATTTATAGAGAGAAATAGCGTTGAGCGACCATCGGCCGATGGCCGCTGGACCGATCCACATATTTTGTGACACAACGGGACCGGTGGCCAGCCGTCGGCAAAGGTCCCCGCTATGCGTGGTACATGGTCCCTAGGTCTTATTAAGGTGTGGGCTACCCGAGCGAGTTCGAGTCTTGAACATGTAACATAGAGTTATATACAGTTAAATAGAGGGAAATAGCGTTTAACGACCTTCGGCCGATAGCCGCTCGGCCGACCCACATATTTTATGACACAACGGGACCAGTGGCCAGCCGTCGGCAACGGTCCTCGCTACGCGTGGCACTCGGTCCCTAGGTCGTATCAGGGGGAAGGCTGCCTGAGTTTGTGTCTCAAACATGCCACATAGAGCTATATAGTACATAGCTTTGAACGACCCGCAGCCGACGGCCGCTGGGCCTACCCACAGGTATTGTGACCCAACGGGAACGGTGGTCAGCCGGCGGCAACGGTTCTCGCTATGCGTGGCACTCAATCCCTAGGTCGTTTCAGTGGGATGGCTTCCCGAGTTCGGGTCTCGAACATAGAACCTAGAGCTATATACAGTATAGTTATATAGAGAGAAATAGCCTTGAGCGACCCAATGCCGATGGCCGCTGGGCCGACCCACAGGTTTTGTGACTCAACGTCGTGGCACTCGGTCGCTAGACCGTATAAGGGGAGGGCTACCTGAGTTCGGGAGGAGGGGGGTGTCTACAGCCAGCTCAAAAACTAGTAAATGATGTGTTGTATTGTTCGGGAGGTTCTGTCATGCCATTTTTTAACAAATTCTCATAAGGTATCAGCTAGAGCAGGCTTGTTTGAGCAAATAAAATGTCAGCCTGCCATGCACTCCTTGGAAACATATGATGGGTCAATGGCAATATCGCCAGGTGAGAATAGGAATGTTCCATAGAAGAAAGACGGCACTTTTTTCTCTCATCTGGCGATATGTCGTTGTAACATGTATGTTTAAATTACTTTTTGAAGAAAACAATCCAGATTTCGTTTATGTTTTATTAAAAACACATTTTCCTCCAACAAAATAAAGCAGCATTTACCATCTTCTGATGGGGTTTCTGGTATATTATTGCACATTGGACTGCAAAAATGTTACAATATTTTTTTTCCCATTATTACTTTTAATTGTTTCCCAATACCTCAATGCATTACAGAAATCGGCGATTTTAGTCATTTTTTCAACATTTTGCCCTAAAATATAAATACTTGAGCATATATATTATATCTGATACAATAAATGACTTGGATATGTAGTGTGCAACATTTTATTGCTTCAATTTGATAAGTTTATGTTCAAACTATTTTCAAAAGATAATTGGAGATTCCGTTGATTTTTTACGGAAATACACATTTTTCGCCTGAAAATTAAGGCAATATTTTAAACATCATATGGTTCATGAATTTTTTCTACTTAATTATTGGACCTTTGTCTATCCAAAATGTTACAATATGTCTTTATTCTATTGTATTAAATATTTTTTTTCTAAATTTTAACCCAATACCCAAAATGGATTACAGAAATCAGTGAGTTTTGTCATTTTTTCCAACATTTTGCCCTAAAATGCCAATATTTGAGCACATATGTTATATATGATGCCAGGAAAAACTTGAATATATATGCTGTACAACATTTTATTGCTTCAATTTGATCAGTTTATGTTGAAACTAATTTTAAAAAATAATTCCAGATTCCGGCGATTTTTGACAAAAATACACATTTTTCGCCCCAAAATTAAGGCATTTCCAATATCATGCGGTTTGGAACTTTTTTCTTTTTAACCACTGGACCTTGCCCTGCCCAAAAAGGTTACAATATTTATTTTTTCTATTGTATTAGATATATTTCTAATTTTTGATTAAATACCCCCAATGTATTACAGAAATCAGCGATTTTATTCAATTTTTTAACATTTTTACCCAAAATCTCAATATTTAAGTATCGGATCCATAAATTATATAGTGGGACATGTAGAGATGCGTTCCGAGAAAGATTCCATCTATTCAAATTGGTTCTAACATATTCCATTCTTTTTCTAAAAAATAATTCCAGATTTTGGCGATTTTCGTCTAAAAACGCAACGTTTTCCCCCAAAACTCACTAAAGCCCCAACGCTCAGATGGCACACATGTCTCATTTTGAAGCTTAATGTATGTTCTTTCAGAAAATCATACCCTACAAAATTCCCCCTGGGGGGGGAGGGGGGTCTACAGCCAGCTCAAGAACTATTACAGGCTATCTCTGAAACCGCCGTAGTACAAGCTGTGATCGATTCTTCATTCAGAATATAACAGTCCAACCGGCCAGCTGATGTTTTGCATTAACATTTTCTTGTCTCTTTTAGTCTTAAAGGTTGCGATGAGCTGCTAGAACAGATATTTACTAAAAATAGAAGCAATCGCTGGTTCCCGATTTATCCAGATATCGGTAAATTAGGCAAAAATAAATGAGTCCCCATTACATCTTCTTCCAGTGCACTAATCAAGTCTAATCACAGTCATGATACTTGAGCCTGAAATTACACACTTGCAATTACTTGTTTCTGTTTACAGGTAACCAAGGCAACGATGCAACGGAGTTTGTTCGTCTATACAACCCCAGATATGTGATATTGGAGCCTATTGAACAATACGCCAACATTTTAAAAGACAAATTTTCAAATAACTCGAGGTAATATTCACGTTTATATTTTAACAATAACTGCTTTTTATCCTGTCCAGTTTCATGAACATGAAAATTTATGAGACAAGGTATTTAATTTATATTATTTTACGAGTCTAACATGTCTAAGGGAGGCAAATAGTGAAGATATTTCAACAAGTTTCATAATTTTTCATATGAAACAGCAAGTAAGATTCTGTTGATCAATAGACTAGATCATCTGCGAAGCTTGCTTGTTTTCAAGACAAACGTCTAGAACAGTCCTCCTGAACAAAGTTTGATTTTTGCTGATACACTGGTAAGGTTTCTAATTGGCTGAGACAGGAACATCTGCGATACAGAAAGACAATACATTTATTAATAAAGATAAAACAATGAGGGAAACTTCATTATTATATCGACAAACTAAATGCGGATGGTCAGACATACACTAAACCAAATTGTTAAGTACCTACCTAAGAATATGTCAATAATTTTCTCATTGTTTTGTGTATTTTAAGCTTGATTAGAGATACGGTTAAACTGCAAAATGACGAGTGTAAATCGTCTGCTCTGATTGCATGAACATATTTTAAAACTTCAAAAGGCAATGTGTTTTCTTAGAAATAAGTTATAACTTATAACACTTATACAACTGGGTGTATAGGATTTTATTAAGTTCTTCGAATTAGTGAAGCTTTCGATATTCCTAATTCTAAAATATGCCAGTTAAAATTATTTTGACATCATATTTTACTAGCATTACCACTACAAATGCGTTTGCAAAAGAAATTTTCGAAATATTTAATGTTAACGCTGAATTACAGTTACTTGAATTTCAAACAATATTCAATTTAAAGGGAGGTAATTTAAGATTATCCATATTTTCATTTTTTTATAGACGGAAAATCTGCGATAAATGGGTCAAATTTTTATGTTTTTTTTTCTATTATTTCATACCAATTTTACGAATTTTATATCTTTAAGCGATCTTTGACTCATGTTATGTGTTTTATCAGCACATTTCATTTTTTCATATAAAGGGAGGGTAACTCCCAAAAGATGTAAATTTAAACAAAAAATAAATGTTTTACAAACTATGGGTCAAAACAAAATACTTATCATATATCTATTCTAAAATATATTTAAAATAAGAAAACTAGTTAAAGGGAGTACATCATGATTTTTCTAGAAATATCTTAAATTATAAAAATGTTCCAATTCATGATAAAACACTTATATCCATCAAAATATGATGTTGGAACCATATTGTTAAGATTTAAACTTCGAATACACCATATAGCTAGGACGAAATCGGGCATAAAATGCTGAAATTAACCCTGGTGCGTAACCTAGGATAGCACGTATTGCTGTACAGAATGAATTTCCTTATAACTAAAGGGTCACTTTTAGGATCATTCATTATGTTTAAGTGCTTTAAAAATAAATAAATATCATTATTGGTCAATTTTAAGTCGGACCCCTAGACCCCTTTGAAAAGCCTGATGTACTCCCTTTAAGATACAAAAGCTGATACTTAGACATTTTGTTTAGTGTACTTCAATGAAAGAATAAGATAATTACAGTCACGTGCTTCGTTTCAAATTTGTTTCTACACAAACAGTCAATACATGTGTCAGACTCCCCGCAATGGTTACTTCTCCTTTCTGTTACGGTAACCACTGCCACCACACACATTTATAGCTGAAATCCAGCTAAGTTTCATTTTTGGTTACATATTTTTTAGGTCAATATTTCAACTTGCTTTGTTCATAATATAGGAAAATAGTGTGAAAAACGGTATCTGGTTACAAAAATAATTTATTTATAAAAAAAAATCAAATTTAGCGAATATAAATTTTATACGCACACCGGTTACTTGTATTAAACAAACATGTATTCCGATGAGAACATTACAGAAGCTGTGTGTAAATTTAAAAGATTACACCCAAGCCAAAACAAGTTGAATGTTTTCAACATCTTCTCGAAGGTGATGATATTATTGCCAATTGGTTGCCTGTTGGTTATGGCAAGAATTTGCTGTTCCAAGCATTACCTGGTGTATCGCCATTTTGTAATTAAATGGCCTCAGCTATCGTCACGTGATTTGTGTGATGGCAGGGATTATTGGCTACAATCTGAATGCGCGGGGGTTGTACGTGTGTATTTACAATCAAGTGTCGAAGATGATCAAGACTAGTTGATCAAATGAAGGCTTAAGTGAGTTATTGTGATCACTTTTCTTCCATCGTCTGTCCATCCTCACAATGGATGATCCTGAGTTTTTTTCCAAATTTGTTTAATTAGGTCAGTGCGAGAGCCATTACCATAAATGACATAAATCTTCTCAAGAACCACTGAACAGATTTCGAACGTTTTTCTAGGTTATCAATTTTATTCAAATTAATTACCCGGGCTCAAAACTGGGTGCGCACCGGGGGTCCAAAGTTTGTATATATATATATAGATATGTTGCAGCTTTTGCATATTTTTATATAACTTGTGAAAAACTTTAGAAAAATCGTCTTCTATGAAACCACAAGGCACAGAGCTCTCATATATTATGTGTAGCATCAGCTAATGGTCTTCTACCAAGTTTGTTCAAATAGTGTCCCTGGGGTAAAATTTGTCCCCGCCCCTGGATCACAGTTTTACATAAGAGCTATAAAGGATTTATATAGGGAAAAACCTTCAACGATTTTCTTCTCTGAAATCACAGTTACAGGCTTACAAAACATGAACATGCGGATACACCATCCAACCAGCATCTGTCTCGGGGTCCGACCCCAACCCTGGGTACATAGCCCATGGGTCACAACTTGTAAATTTTTGAAAATCCTACCCTATAACCATTTATTCACTTACTGGGTATGAACAGATACAACCATCCAACCAGCATCTGCCCTGGGGTCTATCCCCATCCATGGAAACTTAATCCATGGGCCTTAACTTAGAAAATGTTGGGATTTCCACCCTGTAACCAAATAATATACACTTATTGGGCATGAATAGACAAATACAACCATCCAACCAGCATTAGCCCCAGGGTCCATCCCCGACCATTGGGACATAGCCCCTGTGTCATAACTGGGAAACTGTTGAGATCCATCCTATAAATTAACCATATATACACTTACTGGGCATGAACAGACGAATACATACGTACAACCATCCAAACATCAGGGTCCGTTCCCCGTCTCTTGAGAAATAGAGCCAATTGGTCGTAACCACATATACACTTACTGGATAGGACCAGCGTGTTCTTTTTACTTTTGGGGAAGTGGGTCGGGACCCTTTAGAGAGGGGGTGGGTGGGGCGGGGATGAATTCGATGTGAATTGGGAATTTCGACAACGTTAAAATAAAGAATATATTATATGTACTAAGTCTCAGTCTTTCATTTAATACTAAATTTACATCAAGAACATGTTTGATGTACATGTTATGGATGGTCCACTAAGGAACAACATTTAAAGGTATTAAACAAAATAATTAGGGGCCATATTTTGGAAACTGTTGAGATCTCCACCCTTACAAGCTCCATTTAGTTTCAGTGTAACAGAAACCGTCAAACATATTGGGTGTGTATTGTATTCCCGTTTGTGATTGGTGTAAATTTCTATTCATGTCAAAGAAAGTATGTCGCGCGATGTAAGCAATGTCGATTACTCCCACGATGTAACGATACTATGTTTGTTTAAAATAAATGTTTTTGGTGAAAATTAAATGTTACAACCCATTTTATTGTTGTAATTTAAAAATGCGTATGCAATAAAAAGGTTATTAGATTTATATTGGAACACATGCACTCGTTCTTTCGCGCATAAATTTTGCGCTTCTAAAGTCGCGCACTATTATTACGCAAAATAACTCGTGCATACATCCCAATATATATCTTATAACCTATACATACACTAACTGGGCATGAACAGACGTATACAACCATCTAACCAATATTGGCTCAGGGGTCCATCCCAATCCATGGGGACATAGTGCCTTGGCCATAACTTGGAAACCATTGAGATCGCACCCTATAACCATATGTACACTTACTAGGCCTAAACACTTTACGTTGGGCGCAGGAATTTGCGATGGCATGTCATCAACTGAGTGATCAAATTATGTTATGAAATTAAGCCTGTTTGACATTTTTTCATCTTTGCAAAGATCCTCAGGTGAGCGAGTCAGTGCAGTCTTGACCCTCTTGTTTATTTTTATACTCCCTAAACTAGTTTTTCTATTAACAAATAAAAGTGAGAGACTCATTGTTCATGCCATTTTCCGATGTGATTACACATGCGAAATAAACCGTGCGTATAAGGTAGAAAAAAATAACAGTCCTAAACATTATCCCAAAAAATAAGCATCCGCTAGGCAATCCGGCTTATCAGTGGTAAATGGAGAAAATTTGAAAAAACTTGTAAAATGAGGTTGACTGTAAAAGTGATTAAAGGCGCAATGTCTGTGGTTCAAATCCCGTTCCGAGCAAGTACTTTTTAGCTCTACTGATCAGAGATCAGCAGAGCTTATGCCGTGGTGCGGCGTCCGTCGTCCGTCTGTCTGTCTGTCCGTCCGTAAACTTTTATTTGTAGCGACTATTCCTCTGAAACTACTGGATGGATATTCATGAAACTTTACAGAAATGTTGCCCATGAAGTCTAGGTCATTGATCTCTTGTTTATAACATATATGTAGCTTTAAGTCGTCCCTATGTAGCCAGGATCCCACTAGGAGCTCGACGTTTAAGTGAGAACGTGTCGAGGTTTACAGAAGTTGTTCTACCCAGGAAAAGATGGGTGGTCTGCCTCCATCACGAAAAAATCAACCAGTTGTGCTCTACCCTTTTGTGGTGTCTTTTATAAAAGTTTGACTGAAATCTTACCCTTTTTAGAGTTAATAAGTATGTCAAAACTAAAATGAAATTAGGGGTTTACCGGTTTACGTCTTGTTAACACATCATAAATAACTCGCATTGAAACATCAATCTCAGCAGTAGATTGGACGAAGAATGAAGTTTTCCATCAGCCATATGCCTCTGCCAGGGAGCGAACCCAGCAAGGTAGCAAGGTAGAGATCTGTACATCTAATGCACAAATCCTTATCTCTGAGCTACAGATCTGGATGCAGCTCATTTCAAAACTGAAAACAACGTGAACAAATGTAAACTGTCTCTAGATAATATCAAAGACCTAATAACAAATTTATTAATAGGTCTGTGATAATAATTATGTACTTTTTGGCATTTCTTTTTTATTATTATTTCAGAGTAACTGTCGTAAACCTTGGACTTGGTGAGAAAAGCGAAGTTGTCATGACAAAGATCGAAGGCAACAACGCATGCGCAACAAGCAAGTTTTCCGGTTCCGGTGGGGAAACACCTCTATATATTGTCAACACCACAGCATTTCTTCTTAAAATAGGAATTGGCCTATTTGACGTGGATTTAATGACGATGAATTGTGAAGGGTGCGAATTTGAAGCTTTGGAAATATTATTATCCACCACCTTAGTGAATCATTTTAGAAATATTCAGTTTGCCACGCACAGTACGATACCCGGTTTAAAGGAACCTTTACAACGTTACTGCAGGATACAAGAGTTGTTGTCCAGAACCCACAGACACACATACCAGTATAAATTTATATGGGAGAGCTGGAGACGTAGGGATTTGCCGTAATATTATGGGAGAGTGAGATTTTTTTTTCCTACAGTATCATTAAGCGGCATTTAGAGTTTTACCCACCTAATTATTAAAGAACAGAATATTGTTGTCTAAACAATAGATACATACTTAGATATTTTTCTAACAAAGACATGTGACAAGGAACCTTTAGTTGAGGAAGCTATCCAGCTGGCTTGCGGAAAGTCGGTGGTTCTACGTAGGTGGCGCCCTAGCACAATAATTGCCAGGAATGGCACCTGCGGTCTTCCTCTACCATTGGAAGATGGAAAGCCGGAAAGCCAGAAAGCCGCCTTATGACCTTAGTGTTGGTGCGACTATAAAATCAAATTCAGTTCAATTCTAAAGCAGATGTGTTCACTGCGAATCGATCAAACGATCCGACTGTAACGTCTATCACTAAAATTGCTTGTTCTTGTGGAAGTTTCGCGTTGGCATGGACAGTTTACAAATTGAGTTGAATGCTGTTTAACAAAAATCAGTGAAAACTCAGTGGTGCAGGTGAGGCTTGGAACCGGGTTTTCCGGATTTCAAGTCCGCCGTACTATTCACTGGGCCATGCTAACTTTGGGAACATTACGAGCAACGAACGAAGCACTGTCTATTCATTTGTTTAACACGTAAGAACATGATAATGACATGTTTGGACTATCACTACCAGTGTTAGTATTCAAAATGCGACTTATGCTCCATGTCAGACGAGGTTGATGCAGCATTATGCATGTTTGGACGTATAGAAAACGCTCAGCACTTCCTTTTCTAAATGCCCTCTTTACATCCGCATAAGCGCTGACCTGTTAAATTCAATTTAATCGCTATAAACACTATTCTATTTGGATAGCCACCACTCTCTTATGTCATAAATGCATCCAAGTATCACTGTAGCTGTCCACAGAGTAAAACCTTCTAATTCGCATTTTGAGGGAGTAGTTTCAGGAAAATGGATTCATTGTTGAACTCGATGTGTGGCTCAGTCGGTGCTCACAACACGAGGAGTAGTGTCCAGTGTTTGCAAGTGTCAAAACTATTTTATACATACACATATGTACATTTCTCTCGTATCCTTTCCATTTTGTTTATGCAGGGGTTTTATATAATAGTATAAAACCCCTGGTTTATGTTACTAATGTTTCGTGTTTTTTCTGTTTTCATACTTTCTGAATATAATAATATTATGTGTTAGCTTTTATTCTTATTGAAAGCATATTATACTATGTAAATCATTGTTCTCTTTGAAAGCTTTGTTTGTGTGTGTGTTTGAATGGTGTTTTTAGTCATTTTAGCACATGTTAGGGCATATATGACAGTCTATTTTGTTTGTGGTAAAGGCATATCACACCGTTTTCCCTGGGTAGAACCATGATGATATATATATCCAGCCATCCGTAAGACTGACGCTATAAGTGTGTGATGCATGTAACTCATTGTTCCCTTGTAAAGGATCTGTTAGCATTTGGCTTTCGTTCTAATCCAATCGCCTCCGTGGCCGGGATTGTAAAGACTTGCTGCATCTTACGGAAGGCGGGTGGTACTAGTATGCAGTGCTGGTTCTACCCAGGAAAAAAGTGTAGTCTACCTCTACCACAAAATGATAGACCGTTTATATATGGCCTTACATGTGCTAGAATGACGTAAAACACTATTCAAACAAATCGTTCCAAGCTATTTATTATTGTAACAATTGCATAGTACGTTTATTTTGAAATAAAATATGTTTCAACCAAACCACGTTAACAACTTGGCATGATCTTATTATTGCCACAGAAATTCGACATGGCCACCGACTTTTATTTTTCAGATGGTGATATCATTTTATTTTTTTTTATTTTTTTTAAGTCATAAAAGGTTATGACAACTGAAAACTCTATTAATTCAAATAGTATAATATTTCATTATTACAATAAATGCATTCTTTAAAGTTAGGTTATGTGCACCTTTGTCGTAAAACATGAATTCTCATAATGCATGAAACGAAAATTACATTTAAATAGTGTATATTGCTTGTCATGCTATTGTGTGTTGTTATATGTATTACATGAATTACTTTATGAACTGTCACGTCATTGTATCTATTTGAGTATTTGCTGAAGTATCTATCATATGCTAATGAGTCTTTTCAGACTTGTGTAGTGCATGAACTATCACGAAAATTGTAAGGTCTACGGCGGGATGCCCTCGACCCGTCCTAGACCTATTGACGAGGATAAAAAACTAATTATGTTCTATCTTCTCTGTTTATCATCACAGTTTGATCATAATTCACCTTTTCCAATTTTTTTCCAGAAATCTAAATATTTATATAATAAAGCATGTTTGAAATTATTAAGAATGCAAGATTATATTAAACATATATGTTTTGTAAAACAAATCGAACATTCCATTGGAAACTTTTTTTGTGAGAATTAGCGAGTAGCTTTTAAAAAAAAAAGTGCATGGTTAAGTATATGAACTAGAATGAGAACGTTTACACGTTGACGATTTTTGCAAAATGCATACTAGTTTTTAGCTCTACTGGCCGAAGGCCATCAGAGCTTATGGGATGCCGAGTTGTCCGTACGTTATCCGTCGTCCGTCCGTCGTTTACTTTTGTCTCGTTAAGACGATGGGGCCTTTATTTTTCATCTGATCTTTACCAAACTTTACCAGATTGTTAATGTCAATGAAAGCTCGGACAAGTTCGAAAACCCGCCAGATCGGACCAGTAACAGCGGAGTTATGGCCCTTGATTTAGTTAAAATGCTATATTTTGCCTCGTTAATACGATAGGGCCTTCATTTTTCATCCGATCTTTACCAATTTTTAACAGATTGTTATTGTCAATGAAAGCTCTGACAAATTCGAAAACCAGCCAAATCGGACTAGTAACAGCGGAGTTGTGGCCCTTGATTTCATTAAATGTGCTATATTTTGCCTTGTTAAGGGCGGTAGAGCCTTCATTTTTCATCTGATCTTTACCAAACTGTACCAGATTTTTTGACTTTCTTTTCTTTTATTATTTTTATATTTCTTTATTTTTTAAATCTTTTAATAGTTTTTTTTTTATTATCTCTACTGGCTAAGTTCGAAAACCAGCCAGATCGGACCAGTAACGGTGAAGTTACGGCTCTTGATTTAGTTAAAAATGCTATATTTTGTCTCTTTAAGACGATATTCACTCGCTTCATTGGTGTTATAAGAGCCATATTAGCCAGTAGAGCGTACACAGGTCCTCTGGGGCCTCTTGTTTTGGTAAGGTAAGGAACATATAGAGAATATTGTTTGGACACATTTTGGTAATTTTCGTAGATTTAATTTGTTTTTGTGGCCAAAATGCGTTTTAAGAAAAAGGGAGCTAACTCCCTTTTGTACTGAACTTTTCAAAAACATCTTGTTTGGACTATTGTTGGAGGTCTATCTGATTATTCTTAAAAAAAGCGTCCGTCCACAGGCCCTCTTGGGCCTCTTGTTTTGTGCATTTACTTTTGATTTGCAAGAAATAAATCCTAGGCGTTTCTGTAACACGCCAAATAATACTTATATAGTCGTTGGTTTAAGCATTATACATTTGTTTTACAAAAGTCTACAACATTTCATATAATGTACAAAACATAAAAAAGGACTAGCATGAAAGGCGAGGTTTAATTTTGATGAAATGTAATGCGATGTGTTATTCTCAACTGATTATAGGTTTATCAAATCTGATAATTATATTTATAAAGACATTCTGTTGTAATTAAATGTTAATTTGTAAAACAAATGCGATACGCGCATGTTGCAAAAATAAAAAACAAAGGTTTGGCTTCATAATTTCATTTTGGAATTTGTTATGATTTGTTACGCCAACTATTTTTAATACTAACATTGTTATGCCTCCACCACCGAATGGTGAATGTCCGTCCGTCCGTCCGTCCCGAATGGTATGTGTATCTCTCCTACACAGTTTTCAACCGATTGTTTCAAAAATATACATGATGCTTACCTATGATGTCAAGATGTGCATATCGATTCGGAGTCAAACTCGACCTTCTATTACCGGAGTTACGGCCCTTTTTTCTTCAAATTGTATGTCCGCAGATTGTTTTCAGTGGGAGCTACCATGTGCCATGGACACATTTCTAATTAAGTTTTTGTTTTTCGGGTGCCGTTTATCTATTACACATATAGATGAATTATATTTCTACTATATTATTTTGCAATATCGAATACTGGTAAAAGACCAGGACATCTCCTTGATAGATACACGATGAAAACCATATTTAATGTATGTAGTGTTCACGAACACTTCTAATCTCAAACACTTATAATTATTATTTAACGGATGGCTTATCACAAAAGTCTTTCACTCGATGGTAGGCGTTACCTTGCATTCACTAACTCGTTAAAAACAACACGCCTTCCGTAGCTTGAAAAACCGACCCCATCCGTAAAACGATTTCTATTTATTGTGTTCGACAATGCTGTCGTCTGCGTCTCTCAGCCACTGCAGGTGGTCTAAAATAACAAACATTAACCCACAGGTTTCTAGTTGTCAGTTTATCCGGACTTACAGTATTCATTCTTAAATGGGACGTCCGTGGCCGAGTGGTTAGTGTCTGACTTGAAATCACTTGCCCTTCACCGGAAAGGGTTGCAGCTCTCATGGAACAAGGAATCTGTATGTGGGGAAGCTATCCAGTTGGCTTACGGTAACGTCGGTGGTTTTACCTAGATGCCCTCTCGGAAATTGTCCGGAGGGACACCTGGGGCCACTCTCCACAATGGAAGCTGGAAAGTCGCCATATGACCAAAGCTGTTGGTGCGATTATAATTTCCAATTCAGTTCAGTTCGTTCATTCTTTAACGATACTTACAATGAAACATGCTCACTTAGTGCCCAATTCTGAGTGACATAAGAAATCAACCGTTTCCCAAAGCCAAATCTGAGGTAGTAATGGCAATAGTCAGCTAAGCACTTTGCAAACAGACTCTCACGTACAAACCTTCTGATAGACTGTAGATATAGTGAACCTTTCGCTGGTAAAGTAAGGTGATGGATCGTGTAGAAACATTATTTGGAATACACTGCACCGCGCTTCCGATCAGCACGAACTAGTGCCACCAAGAATATTGTATCAGCCACTTAAATATAACAAATATAAATACTACCCTAAAATAGGAGTGTTCCTATGATTGGAAACCGAGGACAGAAAAAGACACCGTACCAGGGCTGCCATGCCACTTTCATAACGTTTTAAATTAAAACAATTTTATTTATTTTCGTTAAAAAGATTTATGTTCGTAAAATATTTAACTTTTCGGTCAAAACAGGAATTGTATCAACATCTATTTTTGTAAATATTCAAAAAAGATAGCAAAACAAGTTTTGAAATATACAAAATGTATACATTAATAAAATGGTGATACCTTTGTATGAAACATTCCTTCACTAACAGAGTTTGAGTTCCTCAAATGAAAAAGAGCCCAAAAAAGTGCAAACTGCATGGAGTTGAACAAAGTTGAATAAAATGCATGGACTTCAAAAAACATGCATGGACTTCAAAAAAACATGCATGGACTTCAAAAAAACATGCATGGACTTGAACAAAATGCATGGGAATGGGAAAGCACTAGACAACAGTCATCTAAATATTATTGCTGGTGTTCTGGAATTCTGGAATTTGTCATGAATGTCGAAACGTTTAACTTTTATGTCGTTACAAGTTTACATCAAATTTAATATTTGTCATTATGCAGATTTGCGCGCACACTTCCTTTTTTGACTCTGTATGTTTTAAGTTACATTATTAATAGCTGTCTGTACTTGTAAAAATAAGATCAGTGATTGGTCAGAATTCTTAAACCTTATCTTGAAACAGACGAAATACTAACTGCAGTGTATACATAATGGTGGAAGGCTACCGCTTGCTGGAGTTTAAGTAGGTACTTATTTTATTGTAAATTTATATAAACAAAACAAAAAGGCCTATAAGTTGATATTCTAAGCTAACTTATTTTTTGACCCAAATTTCCCAATATTATACAATACATATTCCAGCTTCATTCACAAACTGCCTCAGGTCAACATCTGTGTATAATTGTGAACTTGTTAAATATTGTTCGCTGTATTAAATTAAAGGAAAAATAACTGCGTATGTATTAAGGATACTAATTCATTCATTTAAAAAAAACACATTCATTTGCGTCATAATTGAGTTATTTGTCTAAACTATTATGACACGTCCCGATTGACTTATTGATTTGTTTTCTAATTAATTAAAACACTTAAAACTTGCCCGGTGTTGAACCAAAATATTAAGTATTTGTATCCCATACTTGAGGACTTTAAAAATATACCAATGAAAATAAACAAAGCTTGTTCCGTAGTTCAATATCTTATTTCAAAATCAGTTGTAAGCATGGGCGTAGACTGGCATGTTCCTTTACTTTTAAACAACAAAAATCCTAAAAAGTTGAAAACTGCTATAAAAATCGGAGGGTGGACACTAAAATGTCTATATTCCTGGCAAATATCGCTTGTACGAGCACCGATTTTGGTCCAAAGATGAAACAAATAATACGGGGAGACCCCGAACCCCCTTTAACAGAATGGGACACGTCCTCACAGGATCTCCCCCACTCGGCGCTTCGCACCTCGTATTAGGAGTAGGTTGAAAACAGGCGACGTTACGGCACTGGTTATCATAAATCATCATCAACTACAACTGTTGTACATATCGGTTAAATTTGATGAAGTTCATAACAGTTGTATTTGATGATTGGAAGCCGTTAGCGAAGCAATGATACGTGAGACCATACATTGCATTTGGCGATTCATCTGTACACTAACGACGTAACGAATACAAACGTATACTTTGGCCGGAAGACAACCATTGAAAACACCACCACCACCACAACCACCATCACCACCAACAATTTTTTTATCTAAAAATATTGGTCCGAACTGGACATGTGGGTGATGTTGGCAACTAAAAATGCCTATCCCGCCATCAACAGGCACGTCAGACGATATATATATATATATAATATATATTACATATTTTGAGAATCCAAACCCTATAGACACAATGTAAACGGCTTTAACCAGCCAGGCCAAACCCCAAAAATGGAGCGTCGAATTAAAGAGTCAACGCATAGCATAATCAGTAACGTGAATTTTAAAACCTGGTGAAAAAACTATGCCTCTAATCGGCACATCTAATCGCCACATTAGATGCCAAATACATGCTCCATGCTTTTCATTTTTAATATCTTCTTTTTCTTCTTCTTTTTGGCCCCGTGTGGTTGCCGGGGGCCCCGTTTTGGTCACGGGGCAAAGAATACGGCCACTGCAGATCCCTTTGGAGGGGTAGGCAGAGGGGTAGAATCCCCCAAAATTCATGTTCATTTTATAATTTTTTGTTCATGTTCATTAAAGGTCTTCATCATGATCCCTGCATTGTTTCAGGTGCTATCTCGCTCACATCAAAAGAGCAGTGGTAGAAAAACAATAACGTGGCTCCAGCGTAAATGGAGTTTCTACGATAGAATTTGCAGCAACTCTGCAGTTCAGGGTGAGAAGGTTCTAGGCCCATTTTCCAGAATCAAAGAAAGTTAAAAATGAAAAAACACCGCTGAGAATCATCTCGCTAAAATAACTTTCTTTGATTCTGCTCTCAATTCGCTAAGTATTAGCAGAAGTGAATATTAACCGAGTCGTTTTAACATTGATTGTGATACTTTGGGCATAGTTATATCTTTATGGACTGAGAATTAGAGCTGAAATGCGTGTGTTTACTTACCGAGTCGAGACAAATCTTCGTTACGGATGATCATCTCGTGCACCTGCTGATGACGTCGATTACTGGGCTTGAATTAATGCAGGTGACAAATTCTGAATTAAACTATATGTCCAGAACGTTACATAACGAGTGTCTGATATTTTGAGATTTTTGATTTTGACAATCGAACCCATCCATTAAATAAAATGTACATAAACCTTAAATAATATCTGTTTACTACTGAATGAGCGAGGGAATAAAAGATAAGTTTGAACTTGAATAAATAGATGATTCCACTACTCCAGCCATTAAAGGTTCTGAGTAATGTTTAATCACCCTTAGGTTATGTTGTCTGCTTTTTAATTTAGTCTTTTGACTGTTACTTGTGGTACGCAACTAAATTACAGTTTTTTTTTCTCTCCTTGTTTTCTCTTTAAGGGCAAAGCGTTTTGTTAGAAACTGAGACAATACACCGCTGGCCATGGAATGGTATGAACATACCCCATTGAAGGATCTTGTTCACCGTCATATACATACCATCTTCGGGAGGGCTAATTTTGTTCGCACTATTTACATTTTAAATATTGAATTCTGCTCAACCCGGGCTAGAGGGCATGAACTGTTAGCACTGTTCACTACAGTTCATAAAAGCTTGACAGAGACTGCAATATAACTTTTGTATTACTCGATTTTGGCGATTTCCAATTTTTTCCTTTCATACAATACTCTTTTTTTTGTATAAATTCAGAAACTCATGACACGATTGTTGAAAGAAGATTGTATTTGCCAATATGTACAATAGTCATGATGTGAATGAATATAAATGACAGCGTTACAAGTCATTGATTCAGGGTGCAGATGATGTATACAGTATATAAATGACAGCGATACAAGTCATTGATTCAGGGTGCAGATGATGTATACAGGGTGATACAGATTACACATGAACTAGCCGCACTTTTCGTAAAAACAAATGGCATGTCGATGTACAAACACGTAAATATCTTTCCTTAAAATGGTATGCAATATGTATGCATAGTTCTGTGCAATTAGAGAAGAAATGAAGGGGTTTAAAAGTCGAACAGGAAATATTATAGTATTCACAGAACACAGTCAAACGAAAACGCACATACAAAGCAATCAGCAAATACAAGGAACATTAGAAGAAAGGTATGCGACACCACAAACATAAAATGACAACAGGGGTAAAACCTTAAATGGTTGAAAAATCCACCAACACCACACATGAAACTTGTTACTGGATGCTTTAAAGAGAGGCTTTAAAGTTCGAATATCTTAGGAAGCACTCACTCAAATCTAATAAAGCGAATCCTTTGTGTACAAAGGCATCCAAAACTGTATACCACTATACTGTTCAATCAATGTTCCTTTGTAAATGATATGACACATAGCCGTATTTAGTTGCTATCCTATAGGCTCTTGTCCCTTGGTTTCTATAATGTGTTTCCGGGTATTATAGCATATCAGAAGAATGGCTGTGTATACTTTCAACACAAGGACTCACGACATCTTAAGAATGATCGTGTTTGTTATACTGAATACGTTCCAAACGGTGGTACGCAATTACCTGCACTTAGAGTGCATATTAATCGTAATGAAATGTTAAACAACAGCGGACTCTAAAGTGACTTTCTTACTAGTCACAGTCTATAAGGTTGCTATAGTTAGGGACGCAAATACCTGAGTTAAATATGGGATTACCGTTACTATTTTTTATGAAATAACAACATAGCGGCATCTGAAGTCTTGGGTCTGAGCTTTTGTTTGATTCGCAACAGGCATTGTACCAATAGCCGCATTTTTCAGCCAAACACTGGCAGTACGTTTCATGCCAGTTTCTACCGAAAACATTTTGCCACGCCGCGTTCTTATCGTTTGCCATTTCTTCCCTTTCTTTCAAATGAGCAACCAAATTTTTGATCGACTCACTTAGATCCTGATCAGAATCAACTGAACGCTTCTTTATAGGTTTCATATTTTCCAAAACTGATCGGATTCTTCTATATCTTTGTTTCGTCATTACCTTTTCTGACTTTTTATCAAGATGAGATTGTAGAAATGACCTCAAGTCTTCAAGGTTCTCTGTTTTATCGTGTTTAAGTGTACCGGATTCATTGATATCGACTTCTTTATCCGTTTCTGCTTCCCTTATCCCAGCAATGAACGCGAGCATTTTTTCCGCTGAACTTTTAATCCTTTCAGCTATTTCATCTTTCATCTCATTTAAATCATATGCAGTCTCAATAAAAATGTTCACTACTTTCCGATATTGATTGTCTGTCATCATGTCAGTAGGGTTAGCATTAACTTCTTCAATTGCAGGAACTTGCTGAGCATCATTTTTCTGGTCCCCGTCATTTTGGTTTGGTAGAGGATTGCTGTTGCTTTTTTGTGAGTCGTCTCCATACAGTTGTTCTAGCCTCCCTTTTTCCGCTTTTAGAGATTGTAACGCATATTCCAGATTATCAATGTCAGTTTGTGCCAGCTCTGGTTTGTCTGAAAGTTTAAGACCAATTTCTTCTTTCGTCGACTTGTCAATAAGACCGCCATTGAGGGTTCTGGAATTAAAATATTAGGTTTCATATTTTGTGTCAGAACAAATGCTATTAGTAGTATTAGAACAATTGCTAAATTGTATGGTCAGTGGTGTCCGAACACTTGTTTAATTAAGTGGTTGGTGATATCAGAGCACTTGCTTAATTGACTAGTTAGACGTATCAGAACAACTGCTTATTTGACTGGTTAGTGGTATCAGAACAATTGCTTATTTGACTGGTTAGTGGTATCAGAACAATTGCTTATTTCAATGGTTAGTGGTATCAGAACAATTGCTTATTTGACTGGTTAGTGGTATCAGAACAATTGCTTATTTGACTGGTTAGTGGTATCAGAACAATTGTTTAATTAATTAGATAAGAACGTATCTTCACATATACACTGAACGACTTTAAAAAAGCAACAGAGAAATAAACTTAGATAACTGACATATTTCAATAGAAATCAAAATTTAATTTAATCCATTCTATTTAACAATATCTACAGTTGATTTGCTGAAAATTTCATTCAAATTGATCAACATTCAAATTGATCAACAATAAACTTGTTAAATTCAGAGCATAACAGTACGACCCCCAAAAGTAAAAGTCACAAAACTAATACCCGGTATATCCCAATATGCGTAGGAGATTGCCGCTAATGGTGGATATTGTGACTTTTGCTTTTGGGCGTAGTACTGTTATATTTTGAATTTAACAAGTTTAATGTTGATATGAAATTTTCAGCAATTCAGCTGTAGATATGGTTAAATAGAATAGATGAAATTAAAATTTAGTTTCTATTGAAATATGTTAGTTATCTTAGTATATAACCCTGTTGCGTTTTTAAATTTCAGGTAAACCTGATAACGGGACAAAAGGAATTTGACTGTTTCCTAAATAACCAGCTGTCCAACAGCACGGGGTGTTTTAGTAAACGGTATTTTGTTTAAGCTCGGTGGTCATATTTGACTTATTGAAATTGATGACATGTATGTACACAGTGTACGGGCATGGATATATATGTGTATGTAGATCTATGGTACGGGTCATGGAGGATGGCCTCGGACCTCCATGGACATATGACAAGCACAATAACGTTATTCTTCATCTTCATGTTGTTAGCAAAGTTTGTGTTAGGAGTTTATTTTCTAATTTTGTAAGATGTATTTTCAATCGTGATTTTCATTAATAGATGCTTTGATTTTATTTTAATACATCGGTAAATTCATTAATTAGGAACTGGCACATACCTTAACAGCTCGGCCAATGAAAGATGTGCGGCACCATCACGTGCGTGTTCACCACCCTTCCCGATTATTAAGTTACCATCTGCTTGGACCACTGAAAAACAAAGGATGCTATAATTATTTTAAATATAAGTATGTAGTTTATGGTATTTCAGAGAAACTAGACAGAACAAAGCTCTCACACCAATGTACGACGTTTTCGTAACGGGAAGACGTTCTTATTAACTATGTAAAAGGGTATCACATTGACGTGTAAGAATTAATACACATGTACTGTACATTCGTGAAAAATGGCACCCGGCTATCTCCAAGTAGTTCCAAGCAACACCATTATCACCTTGAATTATAAATCCAGTAACAATTAAAAACTATGAAATTTGCCGTTTGTCCCCTTAACAGTGCTAGTAGACTGCAATAAACTATTTCGTATCGCTGAATACTGGATTGTAAATAGCTGAGACAATTTCTATTTACCTTTTTTTGAAAGTGATATTCATGATTTGCTTATGTTATTATATATTAAGTTTCTATATTCTATATATTTGTTGCTTTTGAGTGAATAACAGATTTTATTTCATCGAGAAATGATCAAACTTACGCATTCGTGAAAATATAAAGTTTGCTAATTTCGAGATGAAATAAAATCTGTTATTCCCGACAAATCAATAAATGTTCCTTGTATTTTATGCCTTATGACCAAAGTTTAAGCAGAAAAAAAAACGTATTTTTGGAGACGTCATAGGTTAGTATTGCGAAGTTGATATTTTTAACTCACCATAACTTCTGAAATACTCTTAAGACTTTTTTTCTTAGTTATGTCCAAGCACAGACCTAATAACAAACAGATTGATAGCATTTTCCTTACTCTACCATTTTAAACAAAAAAGGAGTTCTGTGGAAACCTTTGCTACGTCAAACCTTGAGTTTTAGGAGAAAAGCCAAAAATGATGAGATTTTTTATCTTTAAACAGCTTTCGATACAATTTGTTATTTTGAAAATAAAAAATAATTATTATAAGCCCATTTTGATATTCATTACGAATCTTTTGAATTAATTCTCATCTAAATCAATGAATAAATGAGAGAGGAGATAGACGGAACAGTTAAGGTGCCACGTGATATTTTGGCTACTTCATTGGTTCAGATAGGAAGTTTCCAATCTGTTTATTAATATGTCTGAGGTTCAAGCCAGTGTTTACGTCCTGAATAGCACAACACTGCATATTTAGTGTATGTGACACTAATATATGACATAGTCCAACATTGAAACATTAGATGCAACTAGCAGATGGCATAAAACGTCCTACCTTTTAGGCAAAACAGCAACAGCAGGAAAAGTCCGAAACTCGTGTAGGAGTTTGCCATTGTGAAGAATGCTTGAAAACAATATCATAACACCGCTTCGTAAACGACTAGTTGTTTTTAATTCGGGCTGCTTATATACACTATCGGTACGTTACTTTCCGTATTTTTAATGCAAAACTATGCACAAGAATTTTAAGGGACAATAAACAAATTAGATACTATTCAAATATATTTGACTAAGGGCTGTAAGTTGACTTTTTTTAGTCATTTACGAGGTGTTTTTGATGTGAATTGTTCGACATCGCACGTAAAATATATATGAAAATAGACAAAGGCCGCATATCAGTCGCCCTTGGCGCGCAAATACGAAAGTTACAAGTAAATATGATGCTTAATTAATATGGATTATTGACAAACGTGTTGGTAGTATCATCTCAATGAAATCAACTGTAAATATGACGTATTTTCTATTGTGCTGTTGTGTGAACAATGACGTTCATCGTCAGCCTTGGAAATAAGCTAAAGCGTGACAAAGATGTCGCGCAAAGTAAACAACAACATAGAATCAAATCACCAGGTATAAACACTAAAAGGAGATCCTCCGGAAGCAAGGAATTGAATTAAATTGAATGTTGTTTAACGGCTCATCAACACAGTACTGTATAGGTTATTTAGAGCCGCCCCAGAGAGCGGGGAAGGATACATAGGAATCCGGGAACCGTGCCCTACTCTTATTATCGAATAGATTCCTATGGTTCTTTAACGTGCTCGAAGGATAGACCGATACACGGGACCACCCGGCTTACGTCCCCATCCGACGGACGAGGCTGAGAGAAAGCGGAAGGAAGGAGCAGAAACAAGAGGAAATGTGCAGACTCTGTTTAATGAGAGATATGAAGGACCCCATTGGAAATAAGCTTTCGAGCTTCATGGGCTATCCTTGGGTTAAAAGATCCCTTTGAATGTAAATTATTTATTTATTTATTTATCTTATTTCCTTTCTTTTCGCAATGGAGTATATGCATATTTTATACTATTTTCAAAATCAGTGATAACACATTTTAAAAACTAAATTGAAACTGGAAAGTGCAGAACAATATCTTCTGTGACATAGCAATAATAAAACTGTTATTGGTAATGTGATAACTGATAGAATTTCTGTGATAATTGCTAATATTCAGATAGTCAGATTCTTAATTATATAATACGTTTATCTACAATTTATTTTCTCATCTTACCATTTTTTTTGTAATATAACTTGTATATGGCTCTTTTACCTGAATAAAATCGAATTGAATTGAATTGAATAATTGCAAGTAGTGTTTTTTTTAAACATATAGCTATGCATATTGATTGATATTACAAATACGATGTTCAAATGTGTATGCAGATTATGTCAATACGTTTCTGGTTCATATTAGTGGAAAATAAACGAGTTACTGTCCGTCAACTTTCGAGGTTTACGCAAGAGTTAGGACGGCAAAAAATCGAATTTCAAAATAAAATGCTCCGGTTGGTCATGCACACACTGGAATCGTAATAAATAACAAGTATCTTTCATGGGTATTCGGTGACGATTGGCAATTCCAAAACGCGGTTTAATTGTTTTTATCGGAATTGAGGTTGTGTCGAGGTTCCGATTAAAAAGTTATACATGTACCGAGGGTTGGAATTTCCCTATCTGAACATCATGCGGTTGTGTAATGTGAGGCCTATAAGGGGCCAGGCAATATTTATTGGGGGGTTGGGACCGGTGCAAAATGGCATGGGACAGGTACTTTTTTTGTCGCGACAAACCATGGGATGATACTTTTTTTTTCGCTAGCTTGCCATGGGACGTAAACTCCCCCCCCCCCCCACCCCCCACCCCCCCAAAAAAAACTTTAAACAATTACAAATATTGAAGCACTGGTATTAGACCATAAAAGCCCCCCTTATCAAAAGTATAGGCTTCTGGCCACTGCTTGCTGCAACTCTGCGGCAAACAAGTTTGCGGCGAAGTTGAGGTACACTTTTACCATGCAAATGAAGTATGCAGCAAAGTTGCAGCAGATATGCAAATGAGGTTCTGGTGATGTTCACCGCAACTTTGCCGCAGACCTAATTTGCATAGTAAAAGTGTGCGGCAACATCTCAGCACACTTCATTTGCATAACACTTTTAGCTGTAATCTTCTGGCGATGTTTTGGCGATGTCTGCTGCTACTATGCCGCAGACCTCATTTACATTGCAAACATTTTGCAGCAAACTTCATTTGCATAAACATGTTCTCTGCAATGTTCTGGTGATGTTTTTCAAAATAAATAATGGACTGAAATTATGAAATAGAACAATGGTGCGCCGTTTGTAAAACAATAAAATATTTAGCTTGAAAACATTTTTTTTTCTCACTATTTAACGTGGACTGCACCATATTTAAATAAATTGACACGATTTAAATAAATCGACACTATTTAAATAAATGCTCTCGATTTAAAGTATATCCTTACGATTTAGATTATATCCTCACGATTTAACTAAATGGTTTTGATTAAATAATTGTCTGTGAATTCTAAATAAATGGACCTTTGTTTTACTAAATGAGCAACAATTTAATTAAATTCACTATATTTAAATAAATCGACACAATTTAAATAAACTGACACAATTTAAATAAATCCTCTCAAAATTAAAATCTGTCATTTCTGCATTACTCTCATTTTCATGGAGATGTCGAGCGCTGTCATTTTGCATTACTCCCATTTTTATGAAGATGTCGAACGCTCTCATTTTTGCATAACTCCCATTTTCATGGAGCTGTCGAGCACTGTCATTTCTGCATTACTCCAATTTTCATGGAGATATCGAGTACTGTTGAGCGCTGCCACTTCTGCATTACTCTAATTTTCAGGGAGTTGTCGAGCGTTGTCATTTCTGCAGTACTCACATTTTCATGGAGATGTTGACTGCTGTCATTTTTGCATTACTCTCATTAGTCCCCTACCGGTCCAGACCGGAGGGGACTTTAGGTTTGCACCCCGTCCGTCAGTCAGTCCGTCAGTCAGTCTGTTTTTTTGTCCGGACTGTAACTTTGTCATCGTGGGATTTTGAAATAATTTGGCACAAATGTAAACCATAATGAGACGGCGTGTCGCGCGCAAGATCCAGGTCCGTTACTCAAAGGTCAAGGTCACAGTTAGAGGTTAAAGGTCAGAGATACGCTTGTCCGGGCTAAAACTTTGTCATGCATCATGGGATTTTGAAATAACATGGCACAAATATTCACCATAATGAGACGGCTAGTCGCGCGCAAGATCCAGTTCCGTAGCTCAAAGGTCAAGGTCACACTTGGAGGTTAAAGATCAGAAATAGGCTTGTCCGGGCTGTTACTTTGTCATGCATTGTGGGATTTTGAAATAACTTGGCACAAATATTCACCATAATGAGACGGCTAGTCGCGCGCAAGATCCAGTTCCGTAGCTCAAAGGTCAAGGTCACACTTGGAGGTTAAAGATCAGAAATAGGCTTGTCCGGGCTGTTACTTTGTCATGCATTGTGGGATTTTGAAATAACTTGGCACAAACGTTCACCATTATGAGACGGCGTGTCGCGCGCAAAACCCAGGTCCATAGCTCAAAGGTCAAGGTCACAGTTGGAGGTTAAAGGTCAGAAATTACTTTGTCATGCATTGTGGGATTTTGAAATACCTTCCACAAATGTTCACCATTATGAGACGGCGTGTCACGCGCAAGACCCAGGTCCATAGCTCAAAGGTCAAGGTCACAGTTGGAGGTTAAAGGTAAAACATATGCTTGTCCGGGCTGTAACTTTGTCAGCTAAACATGGTAAGGTATTCAACATTCCTTGCATGATCATTCACATGGCTACATTCAACCTATCATATGGGTACATTCAAAGATAACTGTTTCTTCAATAACTTCAGAATTAACAAACTGGCCAATACGACTTTATTTCTTTGACATTTTTGCAATTATTGTGTTGACGAAACAGTAACCTTCGACAACTGTGCATCTTCTGAATTGTTAATTTTGCCCAAGACCCGGTAGGGGACTATGGCCGTCCCTCGGACTGCTTTTTGTTTTTATGGAGAGGTCAAGCGCTGTCATTTCTGCATTACTCTCATTTTAATGAAAATGTCGAGCATTGTAATTTCTGCATTACTCCAATTTTCATTGAGATATTGGCGCTGTCACGTCTGCATTACTCTCATTTTCATGGAGATGTCGAGCACTGTCATTTCTGCCTTACTCCCATTTTTATGAAGATGTCGAACGCTGTCCTTTTTTGCATTTAACTCCCATTTTTATGAAGATGTCGAACGCTGTCCTTTTTGCATTTAACTCCCATTTTCATGGAGATGTCGAGCACTGTCATTTCCCATTACTCCAATTTTATGAAGATGTCGAATGCTGTCATTTTTGCACTACTCCCATTTTCATGGAGATGTCGAGCGCTTTCATTTCTTTTCTTTTTTTTTTTTTATATTTCAATATTTTATTTCTTTTAATACATATATGCAAAAACAATATAAGGTGTATGGCAGTACAAAAGTTACATATACATGAATGTAGTCATTCATTAGCACAGAACAGTTATATTAAAGTGTCGTTTTACATGTATGTATTCCAAGAAATAAGTTACATTCAGCGGCAGAGACTAGAGGTAGTAGAAATTGAGAAAAGAAAAAGAAAAAAGTAAGAAGCGAGACACAGAGAGAGAGAGAGAGAGAGAGAGAGAAAATGTTACCGAATACTGTTCAATTTTCTGTGTTTAAACGTAAAACTTCCCACTTTTTTGAATGATATTCCAATTTGTCTTTCGAACTGGCTATAATACGCTCTATATGTTCAATTTTTTGTATGTATGAGATGAAAGATGTAAAACTAGGAATCGTTTTCGCATACTTATTCTTGAAAATAAAATACTTTGCAATTATTAAAACACAGTTTAAAATATCTGAATACGATTTATCTTGAATAAAACCAAATGAAATCATTTGGAAAGTCAATGCAAAAGGAATATTTTTGCTGTTTAAAAAGTTATGTATTTCTGTCCAAAAAGCTCTACTAAATGGACATTCCCAAAACAAATGTTCAATTGTTTCAACGTACATATTGCAAAAATCACAGAGACTTGTGTTACTAATTTTGCACTTATATAGAAATTTATTTGTGGGTATAATTCTCATTATATATTTATATTGAAAAGATCTAAGTTTTGTATCTATTGTGCTTTTGAAAGGTGTGGTATGAATGAGTTTCCAGTTTATGTTTGTTATAGTTTCTTCCCATTTTTGGTGAGGTTTAATTTGTAATTCTGTTTGCATGCGTTCCACTTGAATGTTATATAATAATTTGTTGGCACTGTTTTGTTTTCCTATTTGTTTCAGTAGGCTTTTTTCGCTATAGTGTGTCGTTCTATCTTCTGTTTTTAGTTCCTGTTTCCATTTGTTTGGTATGCTTTGAACAATTGTATAGTAGTTCAAGAATTCAGAATTATGTATGTTATATATTGTTTTTAAATGTGCAAATGTATAAAATTCTCTAATTCTATGGTTATACAATTGTTCAATATATTTAATACCCAAATTATCCCACGTTTTGAAGTATATAGTATGTCCTTGATGTTTTATGTCCGAGTTATTCCATATTATCTGTTTTGAAATGTTGTTAGCTTTCTTTTTGAAGTTTACCAAAGACCAGGATTGTATTATTTCTGACAGAAAAGCGGATCGTGTGATTATTTTGTTTGCATCTTTAATGTCCACATTGCTTTCAAATAAAATACCCCCACCATACTGATTAAGTTCTTTCATGTAAATATCCTTCCAATCACCGTGATTATCCGGATTAGTAAGTCTTTTCACCCATCCTGCTTTAGTGGAATTAATAAATGATTCCAAATCTATCATTTTTAGACCACCATTTTTATAGTCTTGTATAATTGTTTTCCTATTGATTTTGTCTGGTTTACCCTCCCACAAATATTCATACATTTTATTTTTTATTCGATTCAAGGATTCTGTTGATGGAGTCTCCAAAACGGTTAGAGGGTATATCAGTTTTGGTAGAGCAAACGTTTTTATTACCGTTATTTTTCCTAGAATAGATAAATTGTGTTTTTTCCATTGATCTAAGCATCTTATAAATTGATCTATTTTTGGATAAATGTTATATTCTTCACATTTTCCCTTTTCATTTGCAAAAACGATTCCCAGTGTTGTTGCTTTGTCTTTAGTCCATACAAATTGTTTTTCTTCACAGTATTTTTCATTTGAATTTTTTAATGAACCGACACGTAGTATTATTGATTTTTTTATGTTTAATTTTAATCCAGATTCTTCGCTAAAATTATCGATTAGGTTGACTAATGTTTCAAAAGTTTGTTTTGAACCATCTAGAATAAACGTAGCATCGTCTGCGAATGCTGTGTTTTTTATTTCATTATTATTAATTTTGATTCCTATAATATCCTTATGTTTCCGTGTGGCATTGTATAGTAGTTCAATTGCTATTATAAAAAGATATGGCGACAGTGGGCATCCCTGCCTAACTCCTCTATCTATTTTAAAAAAGTCTGACATGTATCCATTATTTACAACACAACTTTGGGCATCATTATAAAACAGTTTTATCCAATTGATGAAAGAAGGTCCAAAGTTAAAATAGCTCAAACATTTTATAATAAATTCATGGTCGACGCTATCAAAGGCTTTCTCAAAGTCCGCAAAAATATTAATCCTGGAGAGTCTTCGTCATTCAAATAATCAATTACCTCAAATATAGTTCTTATGTTTTCTCCAATGTATCTACCTTTCAAAAATCCTGTTTGGCTATTGTCTATGAGTGTAAATAAAACCTTTTTCATGCGGTTTGCAATGCATTTAGTAGCAATTTTATAGTCCACGTTTAATAAACTTATACGTCTCCAGTTTGTCAATGAAGTTAAATTGTTGTCTTTTTTAGGTAATAACGTGATAACGCCTTGCTTTTGCATAACTGTTAAATTTCCATTTTCATATGAATAATTAATTGAATTAATATAATAGTGTTTAATGTCATTCCAAAATATTTTGTAAAACTCTGTTGTTATTCCATCCGATCCCGGACTTTTGTTGTTTTTCATTTCTTTTAAAGCATTATAACATTCTAGTACTCTTAAATTTCCTTCACACAGTTCGCGTTGTTCCTGATTTAATAAAGATTCATTATCGATGGGAAAAAAATCAGTATTTGTTATTTTCGTATTAACTTTACTATATAAGTGTTCATAATATAGTTTTGTTTCTGTCATGATACTATTAGAGTCCGTAATTTCTATATTGTTGTTTATTAATCTTTTTATTGTTTTTCGTTCTGATTTTTTTCTTTCTAGATTTGCGAAATATTTTGTGTTTTTTTCTGCTCCTTCGACCCATTCTGCTTTTGCTCTAATAATGATACCATTGGTCTTTTTTTCTATAATATTCGATAAAAGAGTTTTCTTTTCTAAAATACTGTTAATCGCAATTTCGTTATGAGGGTTTGAGGATAAATCTAATTCTAGTTTGTCAATTTCATCTTTTAGTTTAACTTCTTCTTTCAATACTTTCTTTTTCTTGAGCGATGAATATAAAATTGTCTCATTGCGAATTGCGCCTTTAACTATTTCCCAAAGAGTATTGGGGTTTGAATCTTTATTGATATCGGCTATTTCTTGTATAGTTTGTTTAATTTTAATTTGGTATTCTTTTTCTAAAATTACACTAGTGTTCAATTTAAAATATCCAGGTCCGCGCGGTGTTTTGTCCGTAATTAAATTAAAATATACAAGAGAATGATCTGAACGTAGCCCTGTAGATATTTTACAAGCCGAGATAGAATTTACAATATTTGAAGACACTAAAAAATAATCTAGTCTGCAAAATATTGGGGGTTTATGGTTTGAGTGCCACGTATAATGTCTAGTAGTGGGGTTAAAAATTCTCCAAATATCGTTTATATCGTTATTTCCTATTATAGTATTAATCTTTTCTCGACATTGTTTGTTGTTGTTAACATTACCATTTTTCTTGTCTAAATTTACATCAATCACAGTATTAAAATCCCCACCAACAATTAAAGTATCACTATCATTTAAAGTAATAAACTCTTCAATACTTGACAGAAACTTCATATTATCAGATGTGTTATTCGGACCATACACATTCAACATTAAAAATTCGTGTTCATCGATGCTGATCTTTAGTGATTGCATCCTTCCATCTATAATGTTTTTATGTTCCAATATTTTGTATGAAAAATTTGAGTTAACAAGGATGCCCACGCCCATACTGTTTCTACTATTTCCACTAAAAAATGCTTCGTGTCCCCATTCTGATTTCCATGTTCTAAATGTGTTTTCTTCGCAATGGATTTCTTGTAAAAAACATATTGAGTAATTATTTAGCTTTAACCATTCAAAAATTTGTCGTCGCTTGCGATAATCGCCAAGTCCCTTAACATTAAAGGTACATATTTTAACCGCCATTTATTATTATCATAAAATGTATACTATGATATATATGGGTTGTATGAATATCAATACAGTGTATTACCATTGAACAGTACAGTAAAAGGTTAACGCCTAAATAGTCTATCGCGCAACATGAGAGCATATAGAGAGAAGCCAGAGTAAGATGTAAGAAGGAGAGACCAAGGGTGATGGTGTACATTTCAGTATTCTCGTGTTGGGGTACGATTTGGGCGCCATCTAAATATTGGATATTATATTATATTTGCATATCAATACATAACACACGTTGAAACAATAATTTCGGATTCAATCTTAAGTACAAATAATATATATACTAAAGTACCAAGAATAGAACAAACACATCAAAAAAACAAATTCCGTGATCAGTTTTTTTCCTGAAGAAAACAACAGCAACAACAACAAAAATAAGAAAGAACACACCACACACAAACAATTTAGAACACATTTAAAGGAAGAAAAAATCAATCAAAAAATTCGCCAAAGTGTTATAGAAACAAATAACAAAAACACAACAACTACAAAAACACAATGATGTTGTCACATTCATTGTTCATCAAATAAACTCTGCATCTAACTATTTCAACATGACACCTAAAGTTGCAGCATATATGGTGACACTCAGCGCTTTCATTTCTGCATTACTCTCATTTTCATGGAGATGTCCAGCACTATAATTGCTGCTTTACTCACATTTTCATGGAGATGTCGAGTTCAGTCATTTCTGCATTACTTCCATTTTTATGAAGATGTCGAACGCTGTCATTTTTGCATTACTCCCATTTTCATGGAGATGTCGAGCACTGTCATTTCTGCATTACATGTCACTAACTGTAGCAGTCCAATAGGCACCGATGGTGCCTGGATATCTTAGAATCAGCACCAGACCCTAGACAAACCAGCAAACGTATACATATATACACACATCTACCTATTGAGGTCATACTGATCATATTATTTTGCATTTGGGACACAATTTTAATTTTTCTGGTTTTAAATGTTGGAGTTATCATGGTGTTTGGTATTCAAAAATGTTCTTGCAATGAACGCAATTGAATAAATGTTTAAAAATAAGGTTCCACGAAACAAATTACACTTGGCTAAATTACTTGTTCAAGTGGTACGTCCTTTGACATCAAATACAAATTTCACTTTTAATAGTAGTAAGTAACTGGAAATAATAAAATCCTGTATAAAGTCTAAGTTTTGCGATGCTGTTTTGGCTAACAGTCTTCAGATACAGCAGATCAGAATGGAAAAGTTTGTCGTGATGTTCTGTGAATAAAGAAACGGCAAATCTGAATTTAAAAGATTGTGGTGATGATTGTGGTCATGCAATAAAAAAAATAATCGGATTGGTAAAATTTGTCGCAATGTTGTGGCGAACAAAAAACATGCAAGTAAGTTTGTGGTAATGTTATGTTGTACGTTGCAAATAAATAAATGTTTCTGGCAATGTACAGCTTTTTGGCGAGTTTGCAAATTCGACAAAGATTACCATAATGTTTGCGGCAACATCACCGCTAGTGGCGAAAATTGGCGAACAATTAAGCATTGTCATGGTGAACAAAATTGTTCGCTGTAAACTTGTAGCAAACCTAGGAGAGTGCTTGTGGACCAGATAATAATGGCATGGGACAGGTACTTATTTTGTCGCGACAAACCATGGGACGACACCTTTTTTTGTTTGCTTGCCATGGGACGTACATTTTTTTTTATATAACATTTTTATTTGTACCGGTTCCAACCCCCCGATAAATATTGCCTGGTCCCTAAGCAGTTAGCTATTCACCAATTGTGTTTACACAGTTCGCTGTTCATTAATTGTGTATTATGATGACGGCATTGCGCCCAAAATGACTCCTATTCATCGGCTACGACAGACATTTCATGTTGTCTTTCACCAGATGTATATAACAGATAACTTTAAGGACTTTAAGTCTCTTTATATTGCAATGAGAATTATATTTTTAAAAGTAATCTCGTTTTAAGTGATTTGCAACTTTTGGCCCAAACTATTCAAGTTTTTCCAAATCTCTGATCCTTTAGAATTTTACCTATATCTCAGGACATCTTTAGATGAATGAAAACACTTTATAAACTTCTATTTTATTTAAATGGAAATGTCAATATTTTTTTAAATAATTATTTAAGAAATCAGCGATTTGTATGCTTTTTTTGCTGATTTCCCCCCAAAATGGCAAGCTGTATACATTTTGTCTATTCGAAAATAATTTTTATTTATATAAATATAACAGACAACTTTCAGACGCTTCAGCTCTCTAATATTGCAATGATAATACTATTTAAACAATTATTCCAGTTTTTAGCGATTTTTGTTCAAATTTGCATCTTTTTGCCCAAAAATAATGTGTTAAGCTACCGTTTCAGGAAAAAAACTATTCTGGCGATTTATTTTTTTATTAAGATATATCTAAAAGGTGGTAGTATTTACAATTTGCCAGCCGAGTTGGTACCGCCCATGGTCTATTATACCTGGTGCGTTGCAACCCTAAATGTAACAACTGCACTAAAGGTAACACACCGCACTAAAAGTACGAACACTTTTGGGACTAAAGGTAACAACCTACGCTAAAGGTAACAACTGCACTAAAGGTAACAAGCTGAACTAAAAGTAACACTTTTGGGACTAAAGGTAACAACCTACACTAAAGGTAGCACAAATGTCTACACTAAAGGCAACAACATCTGCACTAAAGGTAACAACCCTACGTCCTAAAGGTAAAACATTTTTGGTACTTATTTTCAGATAGGAAACTCGGCTATATATTTTTGCGAGAAAAAATAGCCGCAATTTAAAATCTTGATAGTTAAATGTATTGAGTAATTGTTATGCTCAGTTGAAAAAAGCGTCTGATTTCGAATAAACTTCACTTTTCGAGGAGGTGATTCTAATGCACGCGCATTCAATGTGCAGGAGCTAGCTGACATAAAATGCATATATAGTCCAACAAACAAATGGTGGGGGAGGGGTGGGGGCATGTTTCCCCTGATTTCTTTTTAACTTAGCTATGTAATGGTGCACTTTGGCGTATATCTGACAGAACACTTGTGCGGTATTTGAAGACATATTTTTTAAACAAATCTGAAATTATAACAATTGACACAGTTGAATTACTTACACTGAAACAAGTGTGGACCCTTAACCACATTCTAAAAGCGCGCTTGTAAAACAACATAAACGCTGCAAAAATGTGTATCAATTCTTAATTTATCAAGAGACTCCTCATACTATTTTAATTCGTACAGTGCTTTGGGGTGTATAGAATCATTGGTAGTAAAGAATCATCTCCTGTTTAAATTCAACTTTCTCAGCTCATATATTTTAGATTCTTTAAAAACTTTCCAGGCTTGAAGATATATCATATAAGCATACATTTATTCAACGGTGAAATTATTTGGGACATTTTTCCATGCAAAATATATCACTACGTGCAACACCTCTCAGAAAAAATTAATCTATACTACCTGAATGAAGTGTGTTTTAGAAACGAAAAATTCATACTGTCACAATAAACTCAGAAATAAATAATTGCTGTTTTAACAAATGTTAGGGACAAAAGTCAAAATGCAATCACCAATTAAGGTAACTTGTTGAAGTTTGGCACTTTTAAGGATAAAATGAAATAACGTAAATATTGGTGCAAAAACGCCTATTAAAAAATCACAGTTTCAGGACAATTATTTTCGAAATTTTGCTATCATACAACTAAAAGGGTAAATCTAAATTAGAAATTAAAGAAACATTTTCCTCTCATTTTAAAATTAGACGTTAAACCCAAGTGATTCTATACCCCACAAAGCACCGTATGCCATAAGTAATCTGAAATGGGATTACTCTAGTTGGTTTATTAACATCACCAGTTTCGGTTAAGCTGCATTGCTTAAACAGTTTTAAAAGGACTGTAAGCAATCTTGAACAGCTGTGATGGTAAATCAAAATACAATTAAAACAATTATTATGTGTTTCAAAATTATATTAAATTTGTAAATACACTTAGTTTTACTCCGTTCCGTCATTTTCAGGAAAATGTCTGTAAAACAGCCACGTTAGCTTTATATATCATTTGTTTTGTAGGTTTCATTCTGTAAATCAAAAATAAAAATTCATATGATGAGCTATGAAAAGTGAATTTAGCGTGCTCGGATAACATTTTCCTTAAATTATATTTAATACATGCTGAAATCGATAGAAACCACATTTGACTTAGAATGTATGATTTACATAAACTTCAATAGCATATATGTGTAGGCTTCCAAGTTTTCACAAACTGTCCGAAATTAGGATGTGGTCCATTTCGTTGAAAATTCATTGCCTAATTTGAAGCACACGATTACGGGTGTATGGATGAATTCAAGTACAAACATACTGGATATTGAAAACTCAATCAAATGTCACAGAAGCGCTATTTTTAAAGAGACTGAAAGCAATCTGAAAATTAATTATGAGTGTACAAATTAATTCAGGTATAAATTGTATAAACATAATTATTTTTTAGATTGCCTTCTGTCCCTTTAAACTACTGTTGCGTTTAAAATATCGCTACAGCGACATTCGGACGACATGGCATAATAAGGAATTGCTCTAATAATGAAAACTTGGCATTAAGGAATTCAGATTTTAAATTAACGTATATGGAGTAATTTTAACATTCATATGACGAGTACTAACGATTTTTATTTTTTGGGGGTTAGCTATTTGTTATTAAACAATTTATGTTTTTTCCCTGTATTATCGCTTTTCATATTTTGATACAGATGATCCTGTTTTAAACAAACAGACATGTCATTATCAATCCATACATTGTAATTTGATCACATAAAATACACTTTAATCTTCTAACAATAACCAGGTCAGGTTGCAAGTCCTTATTTGAGATTTAATATATACTTATTCAATCACATAGTTCGATTAAAACTGAATGAAAAAAAAGATGAAGATAGTTTTCGCTAAAACAAATAAATCTGAGTCAATCTTTAAAGAAAAGGAGAGGAAACGAAGATAAACAAATGCACTTGGTTTAACCTGACCAAGATGAACATACAACTCAAAATACGACACAATTTCCTACTTGGTGAGAAAAAACCCCACCTTATAATACACCTGTATGACAACGTGTTTTTTTTTTGTTTTAATATAATTATCTCCCGAATTTTCACTGAATCGTACGTTTTAAAGTTCCCTTACCAAAAGCAAACTTCCCTGATTTGATTCATTTTATTTTTCGAATGGTCAAACAAGGGTTGGTTGTGAATTTGTTCGACTATCGTCATCAAAATGTTACCTGAATACGGACGAAGTACAGTGATGTTACCCGTTCAGTAAAACACACACAAATAAACATATCAGAAAGAGACGCTCCGCTGCTCTCACCGTCTTCAGTCGTGATCTCAGACTTATTACAGTGTTCCCACTGACTTTTTCATTTGGGGGTACATGTACCCCCTACTGTTAAATTTTGGGGGTACACTACAAATTTAGGGGTACACTATGAATTTTTAAGATTTTTAAACCTTTCAACATACTTTATTTGCTACTGAAGGCATTACAATACACAGCACAGTGTAATATTCAAGTTGACATTTTTTTTTTTTTTTTTTTTCTGTGCGTGCATGCACGTACGAGGTCAGTTTTCTGTGCGTGATTTTTTGTTTTCATGCGTGATTCACGCACTGTGCGTGAATGGGAACACTGTCAGACTATCTCGAAGCTGATTCAAGCCCTCATTTTCTGTATCACGTGCTCTTCTCAACTGTTTCTTAACCATATTTAGTTTCCTACATATACCCTTAATCTCCCACTGCCGTCTGTTAGGCATTTGCCTGCTCAGTTGTCTTCCGAGCCCAAATATATCTTTCCCAGCTGCATAAAAAATCATCGGGAGCCTTAGCATTTCCCTTCAATACTGTCCTTTGGAGTTGTTCCAAGGATCCAGATCTTCATCGAATTGATGCCAACTGCAAATTTGGCCATTCGACTTTGATCTTTCTCTCACTGGTTGCTGGTTGTTGGGTTTCTTCATTCAACATGGGTGCCTTTCTTTCCAAACCTTGGTCTGAATGCTCCTCATGCGTTGCCCTCTCTTCTGGGTATGTCAAAATATCGTTTCCAGAGCTGTTGGCTATATTACTGATGTATTGGCTTGTGAGCAACTCCTGGCTGTATATCTCTTACATAATAGAGGCAGACAGAGGAATCTGTCAAACTGTTGAGGTAATCTTCCATACTTTCCAAGAACATATCTTCAGTGTGATCATCCATAGTCTGGTTGTCTGTCACTAATATGAGCTAAGAGGCTTCAAGCACCAGATAAATATGTGTATTTCTGCTGCCTACCACGTAACCTGCAGCAGCCTGTCTTCGACTGATGAATTCTCACCCCTCGAGCGTGCGTACATAACTTTCTTACAATGACACTTTGTTTCCGCCGTAACACCATTCAATGTCGTAATATTTCGTCATCGTTGTATCCGCCCGGTTGGGACCATCATCCTATAAAATACGATGCAGTGCAAGACGATGCATTATTTTACACAGGTCTAGTAAAATAAACGAAACCTCTAGTTCTGTTACTAAAGGTCATGTACTAAAATGCATCTCACCGCTACGAGTTCGAATCCCACTGGAAGATCGAATTGCAAGTGAGAAAGTGTCGATTCGTACCGATGGCGGGAGGAATACAATGTTCTACCCAAGAAATTTAGGTGGATTGCCGCCACCACTTACATATCGACCGTCATATAGTTTAGTTAATAGTTTTAAACAGTTTCCACCGCTTTATGTTTTTACATGTCCATTGCTTGGAGATGACAAGAGCACGGATGGCAAGCAGTGATGTCTGCGATATGGCCGACCGAGGTAGGCCGCATTGTATTACCCCTTGCGATCAAATATTAAAGGGGTATACACGAATCTGCTTGTTAGTCCGTCCGTCTGTATGTTGGTCTATCAAATTAATGACAATGTATCAAGTGATTTGGTTTCTTCACTGACTATACATCTGCATAAATTGGAAAATAAAAGAAAGGTCAGTATTCATATATTCAGTGATTCACAGTTAAGGTATCATGCCACTAACCATAATTTAGCTCCTTAATTTCAAGTACTTTGTATTTTCTTGAAAATCCATACATGATTTTCCATTATGGGTAAGGAGGTTTCTTAAATATGCTGGGTCAAATAGTTATCTACAAATGTTTTGAATAAATAATTGCATTTATTGTTGCTCTGGCTTCTGCCAAGTCATTGAGTACCTTCATTGTTGCTTTCTAGGCTATTGTTTTTTTGTATTATATTTACACGAGCATGTTTGTGTTTTACTTATATTGCCTATTGATGCTGCCTTGTTGGTTAGAGATTAGATCATAGCGGGGATTTGTTTATTTACACTGTCCTGTTTTAATGGGATGACAGTAGGGTAAGTGTGAGGTTTGGTTCACTCTAGAACCGGTTTAAACCCCCAGTGGCCATTTTTGCTCTGACCGTTCCAATGCGGTAGCCCTATTGTCAACCCTTTTGTGTTTGTGATGTCGTTTGCTTTTATTATTACTTTTGCCTTATTGTTTGTCTGTTTGCATGTTTGTTTCTGTGTTTTGTGGTTGACTGTCCTCCTTGAATGCTACTTTCCATGTCCGATCTTTATATATTTCTTATATATACCTAGATGGAATGTTTTTTTCTAAAAAAAATACATTTCATTACTAATAAGGCATTTATTAAATATTGCTCGAATAATTCAGCCTTCAGGCAAACTTTCAGGCCTTAAAATGAAACACGAGTTATTCGGTCATGCTCATATAGTGAACATGTTGTGTTTTTAAGCAAGTGAACTTACTTTGTTTGTTAAAACAGCTTTGAACATACTTAATCAAAGCAAGTGTACTTTTTATTTCATGAATTTGGGGGACACTGTGTAGTGATAATGTTAGACAACTCATGTATCTTACTTAAATTATGCTTGTAAGAGTAGCTTATCTTGGAACAGATAGAAGGTGCATTGTGTGATTTAAAAAACAACTTGACACCTATGTTTGCACATACATTCTAATAGCACTCAGGAAACAGATGGCGAAAATAATGGGAAACAATTTAAAACACGTGCACTCTACATCCTATGTTAGTTTGTTTCAGATGTAAATAGATCAGAAGACTTTTATTGCGAACAATAACTCCTGGAACTTCTATAAATACACAATCTATAGAACATTGTGTTGCTAGTTTTAACAACATTCCGTGCTGAAGTTTGATTGCCCTGCATGTTTTTTGTAGAAATATGGGCTACATATCAGGTAACATTGTGTGGCTAACAATAACTATCAAAACTTTTTTGTTTTGTTACCCAAAACGAGTTTAATCAGACAAAAGGATGTTTGCTATTCTAATATTTTGTTCTTATTAATGAAGTTCTCGTTAATAAAATAGCTGTCATGGTGTATATACCATGAAGTGGTCATTAACTTAAGTTTAATGGTTCAGTCATTGCAAACTAAAAGTTGGAATTAAGTTTTCATCAAACTAGTTTCACATACTGGATCTTATAAAACGAGTTCCTTAAATTAATTAAAAACAAGCTTTAAGAAAGTTTTGAATCATTTTACAAAAAATATATACGAGGTTTGAGATTGTATTAGTGCCTAACCGCAAAATCGAACACGACATGACTAAATACGTTAATATCGAAAAGTGTGTATCCCTACTCATCCGGACACAAGAGATACTTGATATAAGACATTTACCAAGTAATCAGGCTCAATCAGCAACGCCCTTCTGTTGTAAGACATTGACTTTTACGAACAGTCGCACGATCTTGACCATGAAGGGCCCCGTTGGCACTTGTGGGGTAAACAAGAGGCCCAAGAGGGCCTGCGTCGCTCTACTTTCTAATATGATAAGGGGACTGCACGATATAAGTTTATCATTTTAGAAGATGAAAACTGAAGAAATATGTACTTCTTCTTTTTGGCTCATGTGGGTGTGTGCGTGTGGGTCCGTATGCGGTTGACTTGATTGTACCTGAGTATGTTTCATGATGTCATGACCAACACCAAACCCTAACCCCAAAACAACACCACCACCACCTTGTTTAATAATATTCTATTGCAGATATATTACAATATATGTATTAAACATCACAATATTACTTGCAACATATGCAAATGGTTGAACTACAAGTTATATTATTACACAGTTCTCTCCATTGCGGCTACAACGGTGGTTTTCGCCATATAATCAAGGGAAATGACTCATATTGGATAACAACTTGAATCAAGTATGAGTTTCTTCCCTTTGATTAAAAATATACTATGGTTCTGTTTATCTTATATCCTGGCACACTTTCTATTTTGAATTGAATTGAATGTTGTTTAACGGCTCATCAACACAGTATAGGTTATTTAGAGCCGCCCCAGAGAGAGGGGAAGGATACATAGGAATCCGGGAACCTGCCCTACTCTTATTATCGAATAGATTCCTATGGTTCTTTAACGTGCTCGGAAGATAGACCGATACACGGGACCGCCCGGTTTACGTCCCCATCCGACGGACGAGGCTAAGGTAAAGTGTCTTGCCCAAGAACACACCGACGGAACTCAGTGGCACATCGGAGGATTGAACCCGGGGCCTCCGGTTACAAATCCGCCGCGCTACCGACTGCGCCACGCCAGCCCCCTTTCTATTTTGAATCCGTGTATGTTGTTTTTCCGAGTATTTCCTGTTGAAGGGATCATTGTTGGTAGCTAGACTTGTCATGAGTGAGAAAGTGTCGATTCTTATGGATGGTGGGAGGTATACAGTACTGGTTCTACCCAGGATGGTGGGAGGTATACAGTACTGGTTCAATCCAGGATGGTGGGAGGTATACAGTACTGGTTCTACCCAGGATGGTGGGAGGTATACAGTACTGGTTCTACCCAGGATGTTGGGAGGTATACAGTACTGGTTCTATCCAGGAGAACTGGGGTGGTATGCCTCTACCACAAAAAAATGACCGTCATATATGGCCTAACATGTGCTAAAAATATACTCGTAAAAAAAGTTTTGGACCAGGGTATATATACTCATGTAAAACTAAAGCTAGTGGACAGAATTGAGGTATCTTCTTTTAGTAACCAAGGTCTACCCTACCCGGTTAATTTGGTACCAGAAACATTAAATTCCAAACAAGATTTGATTTTAAAAAAATATCGCGAACACACAAAGGGTCTGTAAAAAATGTTGCAAAGTCCATAAAAAGTAACAGTTACAGACATTCGAGTAACCAATAAAAAGATTATTATTTTTTTGCAAACTTTCATTGTAAACGATAATTATTGTTGATTGTTGATCTATTGTCAATTATCAACTGTGATAATAAGGGATAATAATAAAATCCGCCAGCTGGTTTTCGTTTTATGTGCCATTTGATATGCCCCAGGCGCCGATTTCACCAACATACTTAAGTATATACTTAGCTACTTAAAAACTTAAATTTAAGTTTACCTCCTAAGTTTTCATAAGTAAGGAAAACATGTTTCACCAAACCAATTTACTTAAGTAAAAAGTTAAATTTAGCTTAGTTATCAAGTGGACACTTAATTTATATTGGTGAAACACATTTTTTTATTTAGTGACTTAGTTAAGTATTTTCTTAAGTATTTAAGTAAAACTTAAGGAATTGTTGGTGAAATGGTCGCCAGTCATCCAAGATGACCGCCATGGCTAAAACTAGGTCAAATTTGAGGAAATTTCAAACGACATCTCCTCCGAAACCACTTATTCCATTCTTAGGAAATATCATATACATGTTCCTTGGGTTAGCCTCTATCAAGTTTGTGTTTTTCATTATCGTCAAATAATCAAAATGGCCGCCACGGCGACCCAAAATTTACATAGAGTTATATAGGAAAAGGTTAAAAATTACATCTTCTCTGAAACCTCTTGAAGGATTTTGATGAAACTTAATCACCATGATATTTGGGATAGTCCCTCTCAGATTTGTGTTTTTCGCGGCCGCCAGTCATCCAAGATGGTTCAAATTTAAGGAAATTTCAAACAACATCTCCACCGAAACCACTTATTGCATTCTTGTGAAATATCATAAACATGTTGTGTTTTTCGTTATCGTCAAATAATCAAAATGGCCCCACGGCGACCCAAAGTTTACATAGAGCTGTATAGGAAAATTTTAAAAATGAAACTGCTTGAAGGATTTTGATGAAACTTAATCACAATGATCTTGCTGGTGTAATGATGAAACACTAAATTCAGTATCTCTGTCAGGAATATATCATCTTGTCAAAATGAACAGCCTTACAATTTCCCACTTGAACATAAAACCAGCAGGCCCCGTGTGGTTTCGGGGCAAAGAATGGCACCACTGCAGATCGTGTTGGAGGGATAGGCAGAAGGGTAGAACCCCCCCCCCCCCCACCCCCACTCCGTCACTTTATCATTTTTCATTTTTTGTTCATGCTCATCCCCCCCCACCCCCATCCCCCCCCATTCCCCCACTCCGTCACTTTATTATTTTCATTTTTCATTTTTTGTTCATGCTCATTAAAGGTCTTCATCATGATCCTTGCATTGTTTCAGGTGCCATATAGCTCAAATCACTAGAGCAATCGCAGAAAAACAAACGTGGCTCCAGTATAAATGGAGAGTCTACAATAGAATTTGCAGCAACTCTGCAGTTCTGCAGGTGAGAAGGTTCTAGGCCCATTCTCCATATTTTATCTTGATGTACATGGAGGATGAGCCAGGCATGTTCATTCCATAGGCGCCGTATAACCTTTCATGTGTTGGTGCGCCTTAAAACCCAATTCAATTCGATAAAACCACCCTGTCAATCAATCTGTTTTTGTCTCGCCTTTTCAAAGGAAAAAAGAGACATATGTGTTGCTTTTCCGGCGGCGGCGAAGGCGTCAACATTCAAGTTTTGCGTTTAGGTCATTTTCTCACAAACTGTATACACTAGGCCTTCCAAACTTTGCATATAGTTGTATCTTGGGTGGTACATAGCAACGTGACAAAGCAAATGTGCAAGTGACCTTGACCCTCCAAGCAAAGGGCCGATAACTTAATAATTTTACCTTCAACATTTGCGCTGAGGTCAATTTCACGCACACTGTATGCACTACACCTTTCAAACTTTGTTTATAGTTGTATCATAGGTTGGTACAACGCATTGTGACAAAGCAGATGTGGATGTGACCTTGACTCTCCATGCAAAGGGCAGATAACCTTATAATTTTGACCTTCAACTTTGGCATTTAGGCAGTGCTGTACAAATATTGTTTTAGCCACTAGTCTGGGACTAGTCACCCTGTCAAAAGTGACTAGTCCCAAAAAAATTGTGACTAGTCCCAAAAAATGGACACAAGTCCTGAATTCTTTCAATTTCTCAATATTTTAAAAGTGTGTCTTACTTTAACGGATTTGCATACTCATTACACTTCATTATACACTGTAAATGAAACAATCCTTATTTACTCTTCAGACAATTAATGTATGTTCCAGTGGCATATATTGTAGACTGCCATTGGGTGAAACAGTAGCAATAGACTATTAGTAAGAATCACATCTGCATTTTTAAATTTCAATATATATTCAATATATATATATATATATATATATATATATATATATATATATATATAAATAAAGACTCTATGTTAAATTTTTTAACTCCGCCAAGCTTTCGGAATAACGTAAGTAAAACGGACGTGACGTCGTAGTGGACGCGTCACAACGTCGAGTGTAATGACGCGCTATTCCTTCAGATTGACGCCATATGGCCGGTATGTTCGCAGCTTACTCTTCCATAACTGCTCAATGGTTTTCCGGTATTGCTCGCCCCATTCAGTTTCTCCAACCCATCACTCTAAAATCACTGACACTGTGTCCATCTGTATAAAAGTGTGCTGCCACCGGATCGTTGTACTGTGTCCGTATTCGGGATAGGTTCAGCAAGTGTCTCTGATACAGGGTATCGCCCGTCTCTCCTACATAGATGTACCTCTGGCAACACCTACAGTACACTGCATACACTACATTGGTTGATTTGCAGGTGATCAAGTTCCTTACTTTGTATGTATTCCCGTTACATCGGTGAACGTGTCAGACTCCATGATGTACGGGCATATGCAACATCGCTTCGCTCCATATGGGCGGCATGTGTTGGACACCTTAAAGAACTGCCTATTGTGCTTCTTGTGTACCAGTATGTATTGCAAGTTACTGTCCTTTGAAACGCTATTATTGGTGGTTCCGGGAAGATCGCTTTCATTGTGTTGGAAGACAGTATGAAGCGTAGGTAGGTGTTTTCGCAGAATTCGACCTATATTTGGTAATGCTCTAGAGAACGTCAGGACTAGGAGGATTCTCTTGGTTTCTTTTTTAGCGCTTTTGTACTGTAACAATTTATCCCGTTGTTTTGCATCTACTTTCTTCAATTCTGTCTCAACAAACTTCCCATCATACCCTCTCCGTTGCAACTGTGTCTTAATGTCCGCTCTGTGCTTTTGATAGCTAGACTCTTCTGAACATATCCGTTTTATCCTAACTCCTAGATCGAATGGAATAGCTTTCTTTGTAGATGCCGGATGGGAAGATTCATGATGTAAATATAGATGTTTGTCAGTAGGTTTTGTGAACAAGTCTGTTTTTAGTGCTCTATTGCTGATCCTGGTCATCACATCTAGGAACTCTAGCTTGTCTGATGAATACCGCATCTCTAGTTGGATTCGCGGATGGATTTGGTTTCCGATTTCATGAAACGCCTTTAGTTCCTCTATACCGTGTGTCCACAGTCCCCATACGTCATCGACAAACCGGAAGTACGACAGTGGCTGTTTCAACGATCTTTGGAACAGTTCAGTTTCCCAGGAGCCCAAGTACGTTGATGCATAATTCATACCCAGATGAGATCCTATCGCCGTCCCTTCCTTTTGTATGTAATGTTTCCCAGCGAATGATATATTATTACTTTCAAGCACAGTGTCCATCATAGAAAGGACGTCTTCAGTTGGAATGCTTTTGTCCAATCGTCGGTCCAATGCCTCCTTGGCTGCAATTCGTGATTCAGTTCTCGGAACACTGGGATATAGGGTTTTCACATCAAGACAGAAAAGTATGGTGCCCTCCGGAAGTGGTTGATTAATGTTTCCCAACTTATTTAGGAAATCCGTGGTATCTTTAATATAGGACGGCAGTGAGGCAACATGAGCGCGAAGCTCATTTTCGACTATTTCTGCCATCCTTTCTGTTGGATGATTTCGTCCATTGACAACTGTACGTAGTGGCATGTCAGTTTTATGCAGTTTTGGATTACCTTGGAGTTTACCAGAAGTTCCTCCCGTGGATATCATGTACCCTCTCAAGTCTTTTGTGATTGAACCTTTTGTGTACAAACCATCAGCTATCTTTTTCACTTTATTCTCTATAGTTTTGGTCCTGTCTTGATTAACCTCACTATAGGTAGCGTTATCAGTCATTTCCTTTTCGAGTCTGTGCACGTAATCCGCTGTATCCATGACAACAATTCCCGAGCTTTTATCCGCCGGCCGTATAACTATGGAGTCATCATTGAAGAGCTCTCTCATGGCGTCTTCTTCTTCTCTTGTTAAGTTTGACCGGAAGTTTCTTGTCAACCCCGTAATGAAACCGTCTTTGACGCTCTTAATATATGCATCCAGCCAATTATCTCTTCCGGCATTTGGTGTCCATAACGACTGCTTTTTCCTTCTGTCATAATCGTCATCTGCATCGTCCTTGTCATCTTCATAGAAGTATTCCCTCAATCGCATGCGTCGCTCCCATGCTTTCAAATCAGAAATAAGCTTGCCTTTATCTATATTATTTTTAGTCGGCACAAACTTCAGACCTTTAGAAAGCAGTGAAACTTGCGCTTCCGTCAGAGTTTTCGATGATCTATTCGTGACCACATCCGTGGTACCAACTTTACTCCCGTCAGCTCTAGCATTGGTATATTGTGCTTGATTGGTAGACTTTTTTGACGATAGATCACAAGAACCCATATCCGGTTTACTGTGCATGCGTAACAAGTTAAAGTGTTCTTGTTCATGTTGTACGCACATGTATCTACTTTCTGTATGCAGTACGTTTCCGTCGTTTATTGGAAATCTTAACCATTCCGTCTGCTTATCATTACACTTTTTCACAAATATGTTAATGCCATAACACCAGAAAGTCGCGTATATTTCGGCCTCCGTAGCCCACGTTTTAATCGCGCCATTTGATAATCTCATGCCTCTCATATGCTCATCAAAATCGCCATCGATTAGCTCCATGAAACACGATTTATTTACTATCATGTAATCTGTTACCTCATTACGCACCTCGGCGTGTTTTGACGCATCTCCCAGAATCTCCAAAGCAACACATCGGAAGAAACAATTCCCATCCTTTTCTATATCAACGGTTGTATCCAAATGGTTACTATCATTAATAGTTCTATCGTTCTTAAGTTTTTTCAGTTTCTTCTTTTTAGTTCTGAGAAAATTTATTTTCACTTTTAAAGACAGTGCATCTATTTCATGTATTGTATCTAAAAATGAACGCTTGTCCAACATAGATTGTTACTTACTCGAGAGGTTACATTCCATGTCCCTTGACTCTGATAGAATTCAATCGCAGACAGCAACACTCTCCTTCATCAGCGAACGTGATGATGTATTACGAATCTCTTTCACCCTATCGTTCTCCGCACCATTAGAATCTAAGTCCATGCACCATCTTATATGGAAACCAACAGGAACCAGTTGATTTTACAGGCACTCCCGGAAGAAATATCTGTGACTTTCATACCTCTCAATCTTCTCCCGTACCTTCCGTAGTTGGGATATTTCCTTTACAGTCCGCTCTACTGGATATATGCCTTTGTTAAAACAAATATGGATAGCAAAGTACAGTTTGTTATTTTGGAAATGAATAAAAAACAATGTGTAAAGCCTAATGTTTTTATTCCGTGATTCGTATACTTATCTGAATCTATACACAACTTGAAGGGCTGGTGGTATAAAAACCGGAACAAACACGATTAAAGAGTATAAATCAAGGGAAAGAAACATGGTTAGTTTTTTTTCTGTCTCATTCATTGAATCGAAGGCGCGCCATGCTAGTATGACGTAAGCAATATGGAAACCTTTTAGATACATTCGAGATAGGCTTCAAAGATTTGATCAAGATGTTGCGAATGATCATTGCATTTCATAGTATCGTGTAATCAAACTGATGTCAAATAAAGATGGCGACTAATGTGTAATGACGTCATTCGCAACATCTCGTACACCACTTTGCAGCATTATCGAAGGTTTCAATATTGGTTAAGTCATCGCGCCTTAGATTCCCGCCATAACAAATTTGCATTCAAAATCAAAGGTATATCATGCAAATTTTGCAATGCCAATCAGTCGATCGCCCCATCAATAGTTTATTTACATGAAAGCAGTGACAGAACCTGCATCTGCCTTGTAAAAAACAAACATCCAACGCAACTTATACATCAATGCGTGTGTCTAGCGGTCATATTATTTACATAGCAACAGGGCACTATATTCTGTGCCGTTGCCTTCCGGCTAACAAAATGTCAAGATGTTGAACATACCGAAGCTTGATTTACACACGAGGCAGGATCCCGAACCTTATATTTACTGTCTTGGAGTATACTTAGACGTTTTATATTTCATTGCCAAAAATATAAAATATGAATATTGCATAGTGAAATGTTCATGTTAATATTGCATAGTGAAATGTTCATGTTAATATTGCATAGTGAAATGTTCATGTTAAAAATATGTTTAAACTGATAAAGAAATGTACAGGAAAAATAATAGCAAGCCATGATTATTACATACAAAATATAAAAAAAAATATATATTTATAGTTTTCTCATAAAAACAAGTGTCCGTCAACTATTCTATGATGTTACAATCTCTTTTCTACCATCGGAATCTTCTGTGGTGTATTTCTCTTCACTGGACACATCTGAAATTATCAATAAATAAAATGTTTACATTCAGAAATTTTAATTGCTAATGTAAAGTAAAGAAGAAAAACTGAAACTTAAAGAAACTAACCCGCCAAATAACTGCCAAATTAAACTAGAAAACCGTTTATCAAAATTCTATCCAAGTGTTCAGGTCACATAATAACATATACTGTGCCTATTAAAAGTATAGGTTTATATAAAAACGGTTTTTTAAAATACCCGTGATTGAATAATGCGAAAATGAATTAAGTAGGTTTAGAAACGGTGTTCATTTGTTGTAAATGTGCTTCGTGATGCTTAGGGTATTTAATGATGATGGTCTAATAAATCGAGTGTGTGTGATAACTACGTAAAGAGTGTGATAACTACGTAAAGAGTGTGATAACTACGTAAAGAGTGCCGTGTTTCGCTTTAAACGTCGCTTTAAACGTCGTTTGAACTCACGTTTGATTCAGCCGCCTTCCAGCTGACTCTTATATGGGCTTAGGCATTATACCACTAATTATTTTCCCCATAGACACCAATGTGTCACATATTAATGATTTCCTGCAAATTCAACTCAAGTATGGATAATGCAGCAGTGTAATGTTCATATAGAAAACTAATTTTACACTTGAAAAATCACCAGAAAAGATGGGGTCACAAGACATGTAAGAAAGTTCTTGTTTGTTTACTAAACAGGTCAAGATACAGCTGTTTTCACTGATTGACTGTTTTCATTGCTCATAAAGTGTAAGCATAAAGTCGAAATTTCGAAAATGTTCATCAGTGATCCAGTAAAACTTACTAATACCACAAAATCGAATAGGAATGGGCAGTTTTGCCCTACTTATAATGCCCGTTTTCATCAAAAAAGGAGGGATTACTTTTTATTATAGGAACTACATTCGACTACACCTCGGAGGCTTACATGTAATTAGTGGTGGTAAACCTTTAAAATATGACTATGGTTAACAGACTGTGAATCATGTAGCCGACTGTTAGCATGCATTACAACTTCAATATTAGGGAAAAACTTGAATGGTATAAACACATATTTTTCAATTTCAAAGCTTGAGGTTTTATTGCCTCAAATGAAGTTTTCGTAGAGCAATCTACTATAGTGTAGAATGCGGCAGTATTTCCGGGATCTTCACGTCCGGAATTTTTACCGAGCATAATGAAACCGTAAGTGAAACTGAATGAAACCGCAAGTATTGGAATGGAATAAGTGCATATCTGTATTTTAATGGAATAATACCTTTTTATGGAATACTACCCATTTATAATGCGGTATTTTCGTAAATACCGCCGTGTTATACACTAGTCGATGGGTTTATTCGCTGCTTATATGTTTTTCATAATTTCACATGTAATGGTAAAGTAGCAATGAACAGTTTCTTTGAGTTTTTCACTTTAATTACACATGGTAGCAGTGAGACGTTTATCTCTGTTGTAATGCACACGCTAACGCACACGCATCCCTTACATGTAAACACCTGTATTTCTGTGCTGATGTGGACTTCTAGCACGGCGTGCTCCAAAGTTGAATTGTAATCAGTATGTACGGCAAATCAAGGTATTTGAACAGAGAGAAGCGAGGTCGCCCACCTTGATTCAAAATGTTTGGTAGGAATAACTGATGGTAAAACTCGGGAAGAATGTGTCTGGTAAGAAAAAAAACCGGTCGTGGCGTGTTTACGTCAACATTATTTTGTTTCAATATTGTTTTAACACCCGTGACTTGATATGTTATGTTAAACTTCGTTTCCATTCCCAACCCAGATATATGCTATTTCCTCTCGGCAGCTATTTTACGCTTGCGTAATTTTTGCTTGTTAATTGTGTTATTACTTTAAACGTCACTGCAGTGATCACACAGACGTGGATCTTGACGGTGCCTTTAAAAAAATATATACATATTATAAAGAGAGAATGATTGTAGCGAATCACATGGAGTTAAGTATGCTGAAATATTTATTGCTGACTTTCGGTCTGTTGTAAAAATATAAAAAAAGAAAAGATTCTTTGAAGTGACACATGGCAATCTTGAGGGTTGTTTTTCTCATTTCACGCACAAAAAAAGAGGCCCAAGAGGCTCTGTATCACTCTACTGGATATGTGGAGTCTTTGATGGGCAAAACGACAACAATATACGCAACTTGGCTTGGACTGATCATTCCTACCAAGTTTCACTGAAATCCAGCCAGGGGTTCAGGAAAAATAGTCCGGATAAAGTTTGTGTATAAGGGGCCATAACTCCTTAGGGGCCAAAAATCATTCAAACGAAATACAGCGATGATATGTGCAACTAGGTTTCGTACTGATCATCCCTGCCAAGTTTCGTTGAAATCCGACCATCGGTTCAGGAGAACTAGTCTGTACAAAGTTAGTGTATTAAAATCTTTAAAGGGCCATAACTCCAGCAAAAATCCTTTAATCGAAACAAGACAATGATAGCCGTAACCAAGTTTTGTTAAAAGCCGATCAGTGGTTGTGGAGAACTAGTCCAAAGTCCGTATATTAAACCCTTTAAAGATCCGCAACTCCAACAAAAATCATTCAAACGGAACATGACAAAACAAAGAGGCCCAAAAGGGCCTGTATCGCTCTACTGGCTATATGGAGTCTGTGGTGGGGAACACGACATCGATATGCGCAACTAGGCTTTTTACTGAACATTCCTGCCAAGTTTCACTGAAATCCAGCCAGGGGTTCAGGAAAACTAATCTAGAATAAAGTTTGTGTATAAGGCGTCATAACTCATTAGGGGCCAAAAATAATTCAACGGAATACAGCGATGATATGTGCAACTTGGTTTTGTACTGAGCATCCCTGCTAAGTTTCGTTGAAATCCGGCCAGTGGTTCAGGAGAACTAGTCTGTACAAAGTTAGTGTATTTAAACCTTTAAAGGGCCATAACTCCAGCAAAAATCCTTTAACCGAAACAAGACAATGATAGCCGTAACCAAGTTTCGTTGAAAGCCGATCAGTGGTTGTGGAGAACTAGTCCAAAGTCTGTATATTAAACACCTTAAAGATCCTCAACTCCAACAAAAATCATTCAAATGGAACATGACAAACAAGAGGCCCAAAAGGGCCTGTATCGCTCTACTGGCTATATTGAGTCTGTGGTGGGGAACACGACATCGATATGCGCAAGTAGGCTTTTTACTGAACATTCCTGCCAAGTTTCGCTGAAATCCAGCCAGGGGTTCAGGAAAACTAGTCTAGATAAAGTTTGTGTATAAGGGGTCATAATACTGTCAAAAATCATTCAACCGGAACACGGTGATGATTTGCGCAACTAGGACTGGCATTGATCATCCCTGCAAAGTTTCGTTGAGATCCGGAGAACTAGTCCGGACGAAGTGTGTGTACTAAAACCTTTAAAGTGCCATAACTCCGCCAAAAATCACATGGCGATAATATGCACAACTAGACCTGGTACTGATCATCCCTAAAAAGCTTCGCTGAAATCTGGCCATGAGTTCAGAAAACAGTAATCTCGACAAATTGTGTATATTAAACCCTTTAAAGGGCCATTATTCTGCCAGAAACCCTTCAACTGCAACGATATGCACAACTAGACTTGATACTGATCAACTTTGCCAAGTTTTGCTGAAATCCGGCCAGGGGTTCAGGAGAACTAGTCCAGACAATGTGTGTATTAAAATCTATAAAGGGCCATAACTCCGCCAAAAATCGTACAGCCGGAACACGATGATGATATGCACAACTAGGCTTGTTACTGACCATCCCTGCAAAGTTTTGTTGAAATTCTGCCAGAGATTTAGGAGAACTATAGTCCGGACAATATTTGTGTACTAAAACCTGAAAAATGAAAGCCCTATCATCTTAACGAGGCAAGATACGGCATTTTTAACTAAATCAAGGGCCATAACTCTGGTGTTACTAGTCCGATCTCGCTGGGTTTTCAAACTTGTCCGAGCTTTTGTTGATATTAACAATCTGTGCAAGTTTGGTAAAGATTAGATTACAAATGAATGTGCTAGAGTGGTCACAATGCAGAAAATGGCATTTTCCAGCTAAACAAGGGCCATAGCTCTGGTGTTACTGATCCGCTCTTGCCGGTTTTCGAATTTGTCCGAGCTTTCATTGATATTACCAATCTGTGCAAGGTTGGTAAAGATCAAATAATAATTGAATTGAATGTTTAACGGCTCATCAACACAGTATAGGTTATTTAGAGCCGCCCCAGAGAGAGGGGAAGGATACATAGGAATCCAGGAACCGTGCCCTACTCTTATTATCGAATAGATTCCTATGTTTTTTTAACGTGCTCGGAGGATAGACCGATACACGAGACCGCCCGGTTTACGTCCCCATCCGACGGGATCTAATCCCATCTAAGGGAACGTGTCTTGCCCAAGAACACACCGACGAAACTAAGTGCCACCACGGAGGATTTTGAACCCGGGGCCTCCGGTTACAGATCCGCCGCGCTACCGACTGCGCCACGCCAGCCCTCAAATAATAAATGAAGGTGCTATATTGTTAACACGGCTTAGTATGGCATTTTTCAGCAAAACAAGAGCCATAATTCCGGAAAAAAACAATTCCGAGCTTTCATTGATATAAAGACGCTGGCAAAGCTTCGTAAAGATCCGATTAATAATGAAGTCGCTTGAGTGTTCACAAGGCAAAAGTTAACGGACGACGGACAACTCGCCATCCCAGAAGCTCTGCTGGCCGAAGGCCAGTACAGCTAATAACGATCGTCTACAAAATAGCCAATATATTCTACAAACAAAATCGTAACTAGCAAAATAAACAATACGAGTTAAAAAAATAAAGTGGAAGAAGTCTATGTCAAAGTTTGTCCATAAGATTTCTATGAAGAACCGTCACATTCTTCTGCAAAATTTCTACAAAACAGCGCCACCGTCTATCCATACTATTTCTACGAAGAAGTGTCACAGTCTGTCGATACTATTTCTACGAAACAGTGTCACAGTCTATCCATAATATTTCTACGAAGCAGTGTCACAGTATGTCGATACTATTTCTACGAAACAGTGTCACAGTATTTCCGTACTATTTCTACGAAGCAGTGTCACAGTCTGTCGATACGCCAAGCAACCAAGCAGCTAGGTTTGTCTCCGGAGACTACAAGTCACGCGAGGAGGGATGTGTCACACGAATGCTGTCAGACCTGAAGCTACCGTCGCTCCAAGACAGAAGGAAGATGAACCGACTTGTCTTCTTCTACAAGGTGGTCGAGGGGCTGGTGCCAGCTTTCAAATGCCAAGACTATCTTATTCCTGAAAGACCTAAACGCCGTATTAAAGCAAAAGCTTTCAGTGACTTTCAAGCTAATAACATTATAGACAATCAGGTGCTAAATAATTCAAAGTGTTTCAAAACAATACAGTGCAAGAACGAACAATATAAAAACTCATTCTTTCCAAAGACAAGTATTGATTGGAACCATCTTGAAGACAGTTTCGTTTGCACGCCATCATTGGAGAGCTTCAAATCAGCTCTCGTAAAGTGCTACTAACAGCAACAGCCTCTCTTCCGATGTGTTTATGCCGTAACAGGCCCTACATCGTATAAATTCAGATCAGATACTATTTCTACGAAACAGTGCCACCGTATATCCGTACTATTTCTACGAAGAAGTGTCACAGTCTGTCGATACTATTTCTACAAAACAGTGTCACAGTCTATCCATAATATTTCTACGAAGCAGTGTCACAATCTGTCCTTAAACGTTCCACGAAATAGTGCCACAGTGTGTCCATAAAATTTCCACGTGACAGTGTCACAGTCTATCCTTAACCTTTCCACGAAACAGTGTCACAGTCTGTCCATAATATGCAAATGATTTTATATAAAATTGTGTTATAATCACGTGTGATATGTAACAAGTAAGATGTAATGGATTACATTATTTCTTATTATGCCTTCTGCTCCTTCAGTAAGTCTACCAAACGCTTAGCTAATGCTTTCTCTTCAAGTTTTTGCAGCATGCCTTAAAATATAAAGTTCAATTTTTATTTAGTTCAATTCAATCTACTAATGTTTAATTTATAACTGGCATTATATATAACTATTTTACCTCTCAATGTTTAATAAACGTTTATGATAAATAACAAAATTAATAATATATCCATAGATCTACATATATATCATAATATTTGCGTTTTAATAAAATGGTAAATGAATACAAAGAGTGAAATGTGTAAGCAACCATGTCAACGCAGAGGCACGTGTATTAAGCAAGGGTCGAGTGTATCATCGCACATCCATGTTTACTGACACAAAACCACGTGTATAAGCAAGGATCACGGATCATGGATCAGAAACACCTATGTCATGACCTCATTAAGATATTTGGTTCATACCGCAAACACATAGGTCATGACCTTCAAATGAAATTGTTAAGAAAAACGAGGAAAAGATGGCTAGAAGCGCAAAGGTCGTGACCTCAACAGAAACAGTTTCCAGGAACACATGGTTCGAGCATTGAGAGAGCTGAGTCCAGGCCACTTCAAATTCGACCTAAACATTAATCATATTTAGAATCAGAAAAGTGTCAAAACTTACATTAAAACTCAAATATGTTTGCATACCTGAGAGCCGTCGCTCTGGTTCTTCTGTTGTGGGCTCTGGTTCTTCTGTTGTGGGCTCTGGTTCTTCTGTTGTGGGCTCTGGTGGTGCTTCTGTTGTGTCCGAATCCTCTTGGCCAGCCTCTCCGCTAACCTCTCCGCCAACTTAAAAACAACTTGCATACTTTTGCTATCGTAACTCCACTTGACAAATATATAAGTAACTAAAGAAATCTTCTGTGGCAAGGACTATCACTTCTGTGACATGATTTACACACTTCTATCCTTGGTCGTTATCACTTTAAAAAAATCGTCATCAAACAATATTATAACCCTATCATCTTGCAACGTATTGCATGTGTAGTGGTTGGCCCATTTACTGTTCGCCAAGACTATCCTTTTCTCTCCGGTTGTTTTGTAAGTGCTTCGTGACCGGGATGGTAATGACGCTGCGTTTGAAATGTTCTCGCCTCTCACCTCTGCTGGTTCGAATCCCACTGATAAAGTGTCGATTCTTAAAGATCGCGGGAGGTATACAGTACTGGTTATAACCAGAAATAAGTAGGTGGTCTGCATCAACCACTAACAAGTCGACCTTCATTTGTATAGCCTAAAATGTCCTTATAAGGGACGTAACGCCTGATGTTTGCCATCAATATGGTACTGTCGTGCCCTTAACGGTTCATTCCCTTGTTGCACTGGCTTCTACCACTTCCAAGCAGTTGTTTCCACTTCATATATACATGATCATCTTTGTGTTTTACTTATAGTGCCTATTAATGCTGGCTGATTTGCCAGAGGACACATCCTGGAGTGAATTTCCTTAATTATTTACCCTTCCCGTTGAAGTGAGATGATAATAGGTTAATACTGAGGTTCGGTGAACCCCATGCCTAGTTTGAACCGCCAGCGGTATTTATGTCCTTGCTCGATTAATATTTGATATTTACTTTAAGATTACCGAGTGTTCCTTTAAGTGCTGATGTTTGTTGACCCGCGCCTTTAAAGCTTGAGAATATTCAATAGGAAAGATTTCGACATAACTGTCTTACACAATATAAAGACGTAATCCACATTTCGTACATTTATAATAGGAAATATGAAAGTAACATTGCGTGTTAACGTCTTGAAAGCAAGTAAAGTAAAATGTTAAAGCCGCAGTATGTTTGTTTTCAAACTGAACGGAGATGATACTGTCTTAATGTCAAGTATCATTGTCAAAGTGTCAAGTATCATCGTCAGAGACAAGTATCATCGCGAAATTTTTATTTAAATCACCCCATCATCCAATCATCCAGGTGTTAAAGAAACTAATCCGCCAAATGACGGTAAAATTACACTACAAAACAGTTTGTCAAAACTCTGTCCAGGTATTCAGGCGATATAATAATGAATATGTGCCATATATGTGCCAATTAAAGGTATAGGTTTATTGACGGGTTCTTAAAATAACCGTGATTGAATATACGTAAGTAAGTTGTCAACTCTTAATTCGACGCTTCAGTTTTGGGGTTTGGCCTGGCTGGTTAAAGCCGTTTATATAGTGTCTATAGAGATTGGATTCTCAAATATGTAAGTTATTAAATATGTAACTCGTCGTCAGTAGGTTTAGAAGCGGTGTACATATGTTGTAACAGTTGGCTTTGTTGGCGGGAGAGGGACTTTAATTGAAACAACTAAATTGAAACTATATAACACTTTTTACTTCTAAAGTCTTCATTACCGGTGTTATGATTAGTGGAGGCCGACCTCCCACTTATTCCTGGATAGGACCAGTACTGTACACATTCCACCATCCGTAATAATCGACACGTTCTCACTTTGAGTTGAGCTCCCAATTCGAATCCGCGGCGGTGGGAGGCGAGAAAGTTTACAACGCAATGTCGTTAACCCCTCGACCATGAATGCACAGAGGTCAAATTACGTTAACCCCTCGACCATGGAGGTACAGATGTAAAATCTAATCACAAGCTCAATAAAATAAAACGTTTAAGCCTTCACATTGTTCATAGTCAGGTTGCTGGTACGGGAACCCAAAAAAATAGTCCGCACAATTGTTTTTTTGCAGATTATGTATGTTTAGGATGTCCTTAATCCAAATCTGAATGATGCCACTTTGGCACCCTTGGGGAACTTGAAATAAGCCAAAACATAAATATTCCATTCCATTGCTTCTGATGAAGATAAGTCATGATCAAGGTGTTCTGTTGTAGGTTTTGGGGGTCAAGGAAGTGATTTTTAGCATTAGTTTATGTGTACAGGTGCAATTTAGTGACATAATGTACTTTTAGGCAGAAATATAAGTAAAAAATAGGCAAAAACTGTAAAAAAGAAATTGCATTTAATAACAACATATCATCCGGAAATACTTGCATGTAAGTTTTATCTTTTTCTTTATGTTCTTGTAAATAAATGTAACAGTACACAGCGATACGTCATTAATTACGTATCGCTTACTGATGACGTAGTACAGTTGTTCACGTGAATACTATTTTCAGGGTGATTTTGGAGTGAGTCAAACTTAGTGTTTTTCACAAATAGTAAAAAGCTTACATTTCTGTGAAGATGACTGAGTGTTATCTGGCTGAAATATATGGATGTACAGAATCAGGGAAGGAACTGACTAGTGCTGGTCCTGATCGTATTAGAAAAAATTATTGATTCGAGCAAGCGTATGCAGGATAACATCCATGTAGACCTTGAGAAGAAACGTTATGACAATGCAAATTTAATAATAAATTGTCATAGTGACTGTGTATCTTCCTACACGTCATCTTATCATATAAATCGCTACCTGAAACGGATTGGGGCGACGCGCTCTTACAGCGAGTCTCCACCAATGAAACGCACGTGTCGTTCTGATGTAACGCAGTTTGACTTTCGTGAAAACTGCTTATTTTGTGGAGAAAAATGTGTCGTGGATCCAGATCGAAGACATCCTAATCGGTGGCGGAAAGCAGAACAGCAGATCGCCCAGGTGGGCAGACATTGATGGAAGCGATTTTAGAGGTGTGTGAATCTCGCAAAGATGAGTGGGCAAGACAGGTGAAGGTGCACGTTATGGGAACAATAAGTGACTTACACGCCTCCGACGCGGGATACCACGATGACTGCAGACAATGTTTTATGTCACCACGTTCTATTGTATTCGCATCGAAAGAGAGTGCCCAGCCGAAAGATCATGCGTTTGACGCTACTGTAATCGAGATGAGATCAGACAAATCACATGTATGGACTTCTGTGGAGATCCATAAAGCTTACACAGAACACGGTGGAACAAGTTTGTTACGAAGAAAGCTCGTTAAGCAGATAACTGAGATGTTTGCTGAAGATCTTTTAGTATTTTCATGACCTGGTCTTGGAAACATTCTATTGTTTCGCACTACAGCCTCTAATTTGCTGAGGTTTAGTGGAGTTAGAGGAAGACGACAAATCCACTGAAGTCGTTGCTAAACAGATTGTGAAAGAATGCAAGGAGCTTTGTAATAATAGAGTTGTCTACAATGCAAGAATTGACAAAGCCAGTGCCGCAGAAGAAGCAAGCTCTACATTACTTTCCTTGCTGTCAATTTTGTCTGAGAAACTTCAGTACACACTCCCTGCTTTGCTCATTGGAAACATGGTTACTGGTATTCTCACAAATAGACCCACATCTCTGCAGATTGCACTGGGTGTTCAGACAAGAGAGAAAAGCAAAATTGAGAGCTTGCACGACTTTGGGGTGACATGTTCGTATGATGAAGTGCTGAGATTTAAAGCCTCTGCTGCAACTGCTGCCGCTCAAGATGCGAACAGCAATTTACGAGCCATAACAGATTCTAGAGTTGGATTAATTAAGGCAGTAGTGGATAATTTTGTTGCAAACATTTCCTCCCAGAATGGTCTTCGATCTACACATGCCCTTGCGTTGCTACTGACACAGGAAATGAAAAATGTAGACAATACACAGAGCTGCAGAGAAACAATTAAGCGAATTAAAAAGTAAGTTTTGAAAAACCAGGTGACTTCCGATGTAGACGTCAAGCATTACTGCGGCCCGAAGAAGCCAAATATGTCTGCGGGTGAAGGAATGCGTTCTGTTTTACCTCTGAAACATTTGGCAGAGCAAACGGTAATGAGTAGAGCACGGGATCTAGATTTTGGGTTCCTGAAGTGTGTGGCTTGTTTGCCAAAATCCCCAGAATTTGCTGGTTTTAACACTAGACTAGCAAGGGAACATAACCAAAGTATTCAGCCTGCAACTACAGCCATGTACACTCCGCTTATAGATATGGTTCCCTCAGACCCAGATACCATGATGACAGCCATGTTTGAAGCTCAGAGGCTAACAGTCAAGTGTGGGCAGACATTCACAGTATTTACCGCTGATCAGCAACTATACCGTGTCATGGTCAATGTTATGTGGGTGCATCCAGAGTTTTTTCTAATTTTTTTCCAAGACTGGGAGGCATGTGTTGGTGTTTTAATGGCCAACAGTGGCTTGGAGGAAGTATTGAAAGCCGCATTTGGCGGGGTAGCTCGCATGCTTACCGGTAAGAACTTCCCCCCAGAACGTTAGAGCATTACGAATGGTGTGTGAAGAATTAGTGCGGGGTGCTATACAAGATGTTGACAAATTTGATGATTTGATGCAGATTTTGGAGAGAAGAGCAGCTCAAAGTAGGACGACCAAACTCTGGCTTGATTGTCTTATCAAACCAGTCTTGATTATGATGTTGTTTGTCCGAGCAGAAAGGGAAGCTGAATGGGCCTTACATTTGTATGCTGTCGCCTCAATGATGCCTTACTTCTTTGCTGCAGGACATGTAAACTATGCAAGGTATTGCTTGTATTATCTGAGGTCCATGGAACAACTTCCAGAGGAGGTGCAAGCCAGATTCAGGAATGGTGAACATGTGATGCGGCACAAACCTGGTTTTTGGAACGCCATTTGGTCAGACATGTTCATTGAAACCACATTCATGCGGTATGGTCATAGTCCAGGGGGACTGATAGGAATAACACTCAGTCCATCTGCTCTTAAGCGTTGGGCTCTCAGTCTGCATACATGCAGTCGCCTCCTTAAAGATTTAGATGATATGAGAGATATGAGTGCGTCACTTAACGTCACTACACACAAGGAGGAGCCCAAGGCTAGAAATGAATCAGATGCAGCTGACAGAAAGAATATCCGTGAGAAGTTTGACACCTTTATTGATCCTCTGAGCCCAGAAGAGCACTCTAACGGTATCCTTCATATTGTCTCCGGTAGAATAAGCACAGATTCAGTTAATGTCGATGATGCTGTCAACCTTGGAAGAACACAAATGTCTGCATATGAAAGATCCTGGCCTGAAGGTTTCAAAGGACCTTTGTCCAAGAATGTGGTCACTATGGCAGTCAGTAGAAAAGGTGTAAAGTGTGGATCTGGCACTGTCTATGACACACAGTTGATCTACTCACGGGTAATGGGACTGGTGTCAACTCAATACATTAACTTGAAAGACGTGTTCAGCCATGAGCTTGCTCCTCTACCAACATCAATGCTTGATGATAATGGCAACATGAGAATAGCAAATTCAAAATCCATGCTGAAGAAGAAACTTTAAATTGCTCAATCAGCAAGAGCTTCATTGAAGCCAGATGTGATCATTATTGATGGTTGCGCAACTCTCTGGTGCATCCATTGACCTTCCAATGTGACTATGCAGGATTTTGCTGACAGTTACTGCCGTTATGCGTCACAACGACTGAATACGTGTGATGTGTATCTGATATTTGACCGATACTATGAGTACAGCATCAAGAGTGGCACAAGAAAGAGCCGAATGTGTCAAAAGACAGGCATTGGGCATAAATTAAAGCTAAGTACACCGTTACCAGCGCAGCAGACGGTCCTGACCAATACAGAAACCAAGGTTCAGCTGAATGACATGATTTGTGAGCAGCTCAAAACAAAGCCATGAACATCCCTGCAAGTAAGAAAGGCTTCAATCCAAGTTGTTGATCACAGGTTCCTCAGCGGTTCCCCGAGAGATTTATGTGGGAGTCCATTGATAGAATGGACTTGAGGAAAAGTCACGAGGAAGCTGATGTTATCATTCCTCAGCAGGTGGTATGTGCTGCTTCACAGGGAGCCAGAACTGTGACAGTAATCTGTGATGACACTGATGTGTTCGTCCTACTGCTTCACTACTTTGTGCTGAAGGACTTGACCTGCTCTCTTCTGATGGAAGGAACTAATGCCGAACGACAGTAATCGACATAGCAGCGACAAATAAGACACATATAGCGATTGTACCTCAGCTATTAGCCGCACATGCTCTGTCTGGCTGTGATACTGTAGCTAAACTAAGCGGCCTATGTAAGGCAACAGTTGTCAAGAAGTTGCCTAATGGTCACAAACTGGAGAAACTTGGTGACATAAGTGCTGATATACAGGACGTTATTGCAGAAGCTACCTGTTTTGTTGCCGTAAGCTATGGGAGGAAAGGAAATGGCAGCATGCCTGATATCAGATACGATGTTTGGTTGGCTAAGACAAGAAGCAAACAAGTCAGGAAGACTGCTAAACTACAGACTTTGCCACCAACATCAGCGTCCTTCTCCGAAAATGTCAAAAGGGCACACCTTCAGACATGTATCTGGAAAAGTGCAATGGACGCAGATCCACCTGATCCTGACCCGACGAAATTTGGATGGAGCAAAGATAAAAATTGTAAAGTTCTTGCACCTGTGACAATCCCTGCAGATAAACCGCCAGCATCTGCAGGTGTGCTTCAGATGATTTGTTGCGGATGTGCGTCAGACCAGCCCTGTGCAACAGCAAGGTGTGGATGTTTTGCAGCTCAGCTAGCATGCACAGTATTTTGCAACTGCTTTCTGACAAGTAATTCTCAAAATAGATGGACGAAAGAGGCTGCAGAATTTAGCGATGAAGAGGCAAATACCGATAATGAAAATGATGAATGAACAGCTAACCATGTTATTGTTGGAGAATCATTCGTGAGACTGTTTTGGAGTACATCTGCACAGACAAGTGACTGAAAACTGAAGCTTATGCTGGGTTTTACTTACTGCAGTAAATAATTTGTATTTTTATTGTGAATAAAAGTTATTCCATTGTTTTGGTGTTAATGTTGCTACCCATAACAAAATTCCATTTTCAGAATAAATGAATACTGTTTTACGGCACGTCGACACAAAAATAGGTCATATTTAGCGCAAAAATTGATGAAAGATGAAGAAATGAATTGTAAATAAAAAAATTATGTAAAGACCTTTTTTACATTAAATATGGTTTTCTTGACTTCAAAACCCTATATGTTGACACAAAAAGCATGTTTCTTGCTCGTATAATACAGAAGATATGGCAATTTTATGTTTCGGCAGCCATTTTGTCCGCCATCTTGAATTTTTCAAATTGCCCAAAAGACCTTTTTAACATTAAATATGGTTTTCTTGGCTTCAAAACCCTATATGTCGACACAAAAAGCATGTTTCTTACTCATATAATACAGAAGATATGGCGATTTTATCTTTCGGCAACCATCTTGTCCGCCATCTTGAATTGTTCAAATTGACCAAAAGACCTTTTTAACATTGAATATGGTTTCCTTGACCACAAAAACCAATATATCGACACAAAAAGCATGTTTCTAGCTCATATACTGCAGAAGATACGGTGATTTTATGTTTTGGCGGCCATCTTGTCCGCCATCTTGAATATTTCAAATTCCCCATAGGTGCCAAGGTGGCATCATTTAGTTTTGGAGTAAGGACATATTGTAGAACATTTTTATGAAAAAACATTTTGTGCGGACTGTTTTTTGGGGTTAGGCCAAAAATCTGCATTTGGCAACCGGACTATCATCAGGGTTCTGTTTGATCACAACCCTACTCCCTATACTAGATCTGCTTTCTATATATACTAGATATACTCCCTATATATACTAGATCTACTCCCTAAATATACTAGATATACACCCTAAATATACTAGATATACACCCTATATATACTAGATCTACTCCCTATATATACTAGATCTACTCCCTGTATATACTAGATATACTTCCTATATGTATACTAGATCTACTCCCTATATATACCAGATCTACTCCCTATATAGACTACATCTACTCCCTGTATATACTAGATCTACTCCCTGTATATACTAGATATACTTCCTATATGTATACTAGATCTACTCCCTTTATATACCAGATCTACTCCCTATATAGACTACATCTACTCCCTGTATATACTAGATCTACTCCCTATATATACCAGGTCTACTCCCTAGATATACTAGATATACTCCCTATATATACTAGATCTACTCACTATATATACTAGATCTACTCCCTATATATACACTAGATCTACTCCATATATATACTAGATATACTCCCTATATATACTAGATACACTCCCTGTATATACTAGATATACTCCCTATATAGATTCACCCCATATATACTATACTAGATCTAATATATACATTCGTTCAACCCTGACAAGTCCGGAATTACGATCACAGCTGCTGGCTCTATACTGGTTCCTGAATAAAAAAGAATAACGGTTAAAGAAATCCGCCAAATAACGAAACAGTTGCACTACAAACCGTGTATCAAAACTATATCCATATGTGGAGGTCGTATACAGTTGCACTACAAACCGTGTATCAAAACTCTGTCCATATGTGGAGGTCGTATACTAATGCCTATGCGCCGTGATTGAATATGGATACGATGAATTATTAACTCTTAATTCAAAACTCCAGTCTTTGGGTTTAGCCTGGCTGGTTAAACCCGTTTATACTGTGTCTATAGAGATTGGATTCTCAAAAGCGTTAAATTATATAGTTACCTCTTTGGCAGTAGAATTAGAAACGGTGTACGTATGTTGTATGTTGTAAAATGTGTATGTTGTAAAATTTGGCTTCTGTTGGCTGGATGGCTACTTTAATTCATCATATGTTTGTATTATCTTTTATTTGTTTGGATATGGGGCGTTGGGCCTTGAATTGAAGATGTTAATGAAAATGTCTACGTATAGGATAGAGGCTATGAAGAGAAATCTTCACCACTAAGAAACCGAAAGGGAGGGAGCGTAGAGACCAACCGCGGTTTTTTAGTGGTGACGATTTCTCTTCATAGACTCTATCCGGCTTAGTGTTTACGATAGGTGTTATCGATAGTCTCTATATAGGTCACATTCTAAACCATTAAGAGCGCTAGGAGTAAAATCTTCATCAATAAATGGATCAAGTATTAGTAATTCTGAGCCATCTGATTGGTTTAAAAAGTAGCTTAAACACTAATGAATATTTACTAATTTGACGTAATTTATAGTAACTTACCATACCAAGTGGCAAGTCGCCGCAAGTCTTCCAGGGCGGCACTGTAATTAGTACAACATGCTCTTAATATTACGGAATAATGACTAAAGAAAAGAACCCAACACGTTTAAAGAAACACACGACACGTGGTGAAGTATTTATGAAATATTAACATTAAACCAGGATTAATAAATTCATGTTTGATTAAAGGGAATAAAACAACACAGTCAACAAACTGTTATATTACTGAGAGTGCTGAAAAACTTGGAAAAGGGTGAAAGTATTATCAAAATCGGATGATAAACAAAAAGTTGACCATTTGATTGATGTTCTTAAACAGATATGGGAGCCACCATTTGGAGAACTATGACGTCATAGTTTCAAATTACATATATGGAATACACCAACAACAAATCAGGAAATTGTCATATTTATAAATATTCCATAGCTCGCTGATGTCATAGCTCTCAAAATTGCGGTTTCATATCCGTTTCTACTATGTACAGAACTATCTTTTTTGTTTATCATCCGATTTTGATAATTAGTTCACCCTTTTCCAAGATTTTCAGAACTTTCAAGAATAAAGATGTTTGGCTGTGTCGCTATATTCCCTTTAATAGTCAGAATCAGTTTGACATTCTAACACGACCTGCGCAGTCTTTCATATAGCTTACACAGAGAGAGACATTTACGGTAAAATACGGCTGTTCCATTAATTCCCCGCGTATTTTTCGTCCGTTGGACTCCGTTACATGACGTCACTTTTTAAACCGTTAACGTCAAAGAACGAAAGTAAATAAACATGTTTGGTAAATACTCAGAAAGACAAACTCGACGGTAATTTTAATGAAATTTTAATTACAACAAACTTGCCATGCTCCCAAATCTTGCACACACCCGATATAAAGTTAAACCATCATATGCATCATTGTCCAATATTATACACACAACATTAAGAAGCATCTTAAACAAGCTGAGAACGTTTGACGTCACATCGAAAGATATCTGACGTAGGCAATGACTTAATTGTGTGTCACGTGACTACTAATGTATAGCGCGGAACTGTACATACGGGGCGCCCAATGGAACACCCCGTAAATATAGCCGCCTTATTACCTTGACCTCCGAGGTAATAGTGCCCCCACAATAGCGTAAACAATGGGGTTATTGTCGTGTTAGAATCGAAATAATAAATACGTACTCGTGATTTAATTACTCGCATCCGAGCGACTAGAACTGCATTTTATTCATCGATAAAATACAGACCTGTACGTATTTATTATTTCTTCATTAAACCTGCTTTCATATATTTAAATAAAAGGTAATGAAATGAGTTCTACCAAAGGCTTACAAGAAGGGACCTCGGCATGCAGTTAAAGAACAACTCATTACTACCAGGCTCACAAGAAGGGACCTCGGCATGCAGTTAAAGAACAACTCATAACTACCACCATGAACTCACTATGCCAAACACGGCACATTCAACTTTGACAGTAGTTACATATTCAGAGCGGTCAACACGAACATCTGTTCGCCTAGTCCAGCAACTATCCCTCGGTAATTGGCTTTCAAATCATTTGCATATCAACCTTATAAGTAGTATACATTTGTGTTGAAGAGGACCACGTAAATTTGTACCCGGTACGCATTGAAATCTACTGGTACCCGTAAACACACTTGCTTGCAGGGTTATTGCAGTTGGCTAACATTTATTTTAAAATATGAAAAAAAATCTCTGAACGATAATCCCACTAAATAACATTTTTGCAAAGAGCATGCACCGGGGTCCTCTGAGTTTCAAGCCGATGGCGCTATCCATGCACTGAAACACACCACTACCCAAATCAAATTAACATATTGAAGAACTATAGCAATCACTTACAGAATACGCTCTAAAGGTGAGCCATCAGGACCACCGTCATCGTTGCGGCCACCAGTACCATCGTCAGCAGGTGGGTTAAAAGTAGGGGTAGCATCCAACAGTTCACGGAGATATTCTTCAACATCACTCGGATAATCTACTCGTCGTGCCTGGACTGTCAGGGTGCACAGCAGCACAACACAGAGTACCTTCGCAAGCATGGCTGTTTTATTGTATTAACGATTGTAGATTCCGAAACAAATCTGAAAATGACAGCAAAAATTGTCACAATAATATGTCTTTCCATGTGTCCGTGTGTATATTATGCGTGTGTAAGTGCGTAAGTTCGTGGTCCGTCCGGATTGTGGAGGGGCTAAGGGACGTAGTTTGCTTAATGACGTATCGAAGGAACGCAGTGGCACCGTCCATTTTAGGTATTCTTATGGAGGGGATAAGAGACGTAGTTTGCTTAATGACGAATCCAAGGAACGCAGTGGCACCGGAGAGACTCAAACTCAAAAGTTCAAGAACGTGAGAACAAACATCAAGTGGATGAATGCACAAAAGTGTGTCATTGACAGTGACGAAATATGGGTCAGAATTTAAATATAAATAGGAGGAACGTAGTCGACCCTTTTGGGAAAACTCTATTTAAGCATATTCTCAGAAAACATTAGACATATGTTGACTTTTTGTTTTTAGAAATGATCCGTATACACTATACAGTAGAGTTTGGTCTAAGTGTGTTGGAATATGCGTGTTGTACGTTGTTTTTTAAGGGGACCTCGGATCAAACAAAATCAAGTGACAATCAAAATATAGATATATAGTGGGTGTAGAGGGGAGTCCATTATTATCATTTTTTTTCGGATCTCAGATCCTTGTACTCCCTGTATGCGCTAATACATTGCTTGACGGTAAACGAGAGAATAGTCAAAAAAAATTGTTTTGTTTTTGTTGTTGTTTTTTTAACTAAATTTCATTTGGCTGAAAGCATGAGTACCCATTTCATTTTGTCAAAATAGTGTATAGGGTAAACTTCAAATACATGTTAATGAGGTAATTATCTAAGCAAAGTGATCTACTACTTAATTTTTTTTTCAAATATAAATCCAACCATGCACAAACACTCGTTTTGCTTCAGGAAGTTTCCATATTTACATTTTTGACAGGTTCCGGATCATATATTTCGTTGTTTATTTGTAATAATATAAATGACGGTGTAGTTATCAATATTTCACAATCTTGTTTGTGAGATTGGCAACATTCGTCATTGCCATACTGCCGATATGTTAAAGGGACACACGACAATCTTGAGTTTTATATCAAGCATTAAAATTAGCATTTCGATTTATAAATCCTGTATTATTTTGACTTTAAAAGTGCTTGAATATAATTAAATAAAAACTGAGATTTCAATTGTCTTCGTTATTCTATCAAATGTTTAAATATATTATTGTTGCAATATAACACATAGTAATATGTAAAAATAATTTTCTTCGAACTATCCTAATTTATGATTGAACAAATGCAAGTTATATAGAAAAACTAACGGAACGCCGTGAGTTGATTGCCGTGTGTCCCTCTGTGTCCCTTTAAAGGGACACATGCCGATCTTAAAGTGTTTACTAAGAATTAAAATTAGCGCCTCGACTTATTTTTTATACCTGCTTGCATTTTTGCTTTCCTTGGAGTATTGATTTAAATGTGTGATTGATATGACCTCTGATTAAATAATGATTATATGCATTGAAAGATGAACTACAGCTACAAACAAAAACACGTGACCGATTTCAATAAGCTATGACTCATTTTCATAGTTAACTTATTCCCAGTTCAATGATATATAATGGCGGGGGAAAAAATCAAATTGACAACTCTATACTGTAAATGTATCAATACTGTAAATGACAACACTTTCTAGAAAACATGGGCAGAATTTCTAAAACTACAGCTCATTTTTCAATTAGAACATTTCCAAGTTAAATAGAGCAGTTATTTTCTAATACAATTTGTTGTTGTTGTTGTTTTCATTAAAAAAAAAGGGTAGTTCTGGCAGTGAAAATATAAAACTTTATTTCACAATATGAAATAACACTTTTATTTCGCTGCTTAATTGCAGGATTTCATTGCTTATCATGAGAAGAATATATATAAACCAAGTTTACACCTTACGTATTTGGATTTATGTAATAGTGAATCATAAAAGCATGAACAGTCCACGTGATCGCATTAATCACCATGACTACGTGTTAAATGGCCGTGCCGAATTCACTAGTTGATTTTAATACGTCGTTAAAGCTACACAGTCTCTATATCAGTCGATTTCTTCTTTGTAGGCGTGTCCTTATTTGTAACTTCATATTCACCAGTTCATGTCGAAATCAGGTATTTTGAGAGAGCAAATTTAGCGCAGGAAATCATTTACTGTATATACATCGACCAGTGCACATCGTACCTATACACAGGTAACAGTAATTTTTACAGAAAAAAAAGTTATCCTCTTTCGTGGCTCGAACACACGACCTTCTGATTTCAAGCCATGTGCTCTATACACTGAACTACAACTCTACTTGAGAAAATAGTGTACTAATTACCATTTATTACGAGGTAAAATAACTTATTTGAACGCAACTAAAGATGGATCGAAAACGTTATAGTCCATCGTGTTGTACGTGTAAATGAACATTGCCTGCATGGTGTTATACTGTATGTTATCAGTATGAAACTAATACTTCGCCCAAAAACAACCAAATCTTGACTTGTTATTTAGCGTTTGATGTGCTTGTGTGTGCGCGCTAGTCATTACGCAATGCCTGTTGAGTGTTAAAAATGCCACAACATAACAATAAATAGCCGTGGTCTAGTGGTTCAGCATACATCCTTCAAAACTTAAAAGTGCAATTCTGTGGTTCAAATCCCGTTCTTGGCAACTTTTTTTTTTATCACATATAGTCTGAATACGTATATTTATCGATGTTACCTGTACGGAGGCTAAATAAAAATATGAACTTTCACCCATCGATTTCTGCCTTATATACCGACTTTTGGGGCTGTTCGTCGATTTCATACTACTTCACCCGTGACTCATTCATATTCATAAGTTATTACCAGTTAAAATAGGGACTGTGTAGCTTTAAGGAAGAACCTATGATTCAATACATTTTCCTTATATAAATGCATTGTCATTTATTGGCTAAACGCCGTCCATTAAAAATGCATTCAAATTGACTTGACGTTGTTTTTGAGTAGGCGTATTCATTCTGCATGTCTCCAAATTTACCTCGTTCAGGTCATGCATCGTGAAAGTATATCTCTTAATTGAAGGTGCACGGGTTTATATCCGTTTGGTTTATAGCCCTGGGTCCGTATTCATAAAGCTTCTTAGCAGTATCTTAAGTCAAACACTTTTGTGTATCGATTTAAGGCATTTTCTCATTATTTTTAATAAGGTTATGAATAAATAAAACCTAGAGCTAACTATTTATCTTGAAATAGATGGTTTGTAGTGTCTCTGAGAGCTGGAACGAAAATGACATATAGAGCTCTGCTGAGAGCTTAATAAGGATATTTAAAAATATGTAAACATCTTAAATTTTGACTTAAGTAATATTTCACACTTAAGTTGCTTTATGAATACGGGCCCTGGCTCCTTATTCACAAAGCAACTTAAGTGGAAACATTTAACGATTGCTTAAGTCAAAATTTAAGATGTTTACATATTTTTTAATATCCTTATTAACCTCTCAGTGACAGTACAAACCATCTATTTTAAGATAAATATTTAACTGTAAATGCATTTAAAAAGTTGATAAAATTTGATAAAACTGAACTTAAAGGGACACATGGCAATCTTGCTGTTTTACAAACTAACAGCCTCCCGTTAGTTTTTCTACATAAATTGCATTTATGCAATCATTAGTATTAATTAAAGCAAATTGTTTTTGCATATAACTAAAGTTTGTTGATTACATTTCACCAATAATGTATGCAAAACTATGGTAGAATAAGGAAGAAAAGTTGAAAACTCAAAATTGTATTTAAATATATTCAAGCAGATGTTAAGTAAAAACGATACTGGATTAATAGATGGAGAGGCAAATTTTAATGATTGCTAAAAACTTCCAGATTGCCGCGTGTCCCTTTAAGATACTGGTAAGAAGTTTCAACAATATGGACGCAGTAGTTACCTATATCAATGGGGTTGCTTCTCATAATAACATTGTAACAACGGGCAAGTTTGTTTGTTTGTTTGTATGGTGGTTTACGTCATTTAAGCACATGTTAGGCCATATATGACGGTCACTTTTCGTTACGTTTAATTAACATTATTGGTGCAATATAATCAAAAATAATAATATGGGGAAAAAGCATTTGATAGTATTCTTATAATTAATATTAATGATTGAAAAAATGCAAGTTATATAAAAAAACAAAAAAAACACTAACGGAACGCCGCGGGTTTTATACATACCAAGATTACTGTGTGTTCCTTTAACACACGTTTTTATCTCTCTAAAAGCATGCAAACTCAGACCGACAGCTATGACGTTCACGATTTTGCTAAATGTTAAAAGGGACACACGACAATCTTACTTTTTTAAAAGCTCCCGTCGTCCCGTTAGTTTTTCTATATATATATACGACTATAAATAAATATTCTTGCATATATTATTTATATAAAAGGTAATACACAATTTGGATTTGTAAATTTTTCCTCTTTATTTTACCATAAGTTTTAACATAGTTTTGATGCTGTATAATCTACCATTAATAATGTACAAATATTATTTGCACAACACTTTTCAAATAGGTTTTTATAATGATTAACACATGCGCAAGTAATGTAGAAAAACTAACGGGACGCCGCGAGTTTTATAAAAATAGAGATTGCCGTGTGTCCTTTTAAAATGTATATAGGTGTTCATTTAGACACTTTTCAAAGTATGCTTTAGTAAATTAAAATTAATATTTTTGAAAGCATCATAAAAAAAGTCCATATCAACAACAAATGTCGACTTCAAACGCAATGTTATTGTTCACTTAAGTTTTTTTTTGCGTGGTTTTTATTTTTATTTTTTCTATATATATTATTCATGATTACAAAAGCTATTGATGAAGATGTTATCAAATATGTGTTGTTTTCCCTTTAAAGGGACACAGGGCAGTCTTGACATGATCACGCATTCAAATTAGCGTCTGGATGTATTACTCCAGTATCATTTTACTTTAAAACTGTTTGCATATAATTAAATAATTTTTTTAGTTTTTACTTTTTCTTTCTATTTTTCAAAAGTTTAAATATACATTACGTGGTCCGAGTATTAACTTTATACCCCACCAACCCCTTTTTCAGGAAGCGAAAACGGGGTTGGCTGGGGTATGTAATAAAACCTTAGTTTCGGCTTAAAAGTTTGCATATTGTAAAATTAAAACATTTAATAGATAATTTTAAACAGGTTATCGCAATTTTATCAGCAATTTTTTTAAACGTGTTTTATTGTCGAAATATCCGTTATAAAATCCTGCTAAAATAAGCTTTCCCATTGCTTAATGGAATAAGCCGGGACCACGTAATGATGATTGGTGCAATATAATCGACAGTTAGTAATACAATTTTATTTATACTCTTCTTATACTTAATATTAATGATTGAACAAATGCAAAATTCCCTTTAACCTAAAAAAATATTAAAGAAATTGAAATCGCATTGCTTATTTATATTAGGAATTTCAAAATTAACGTTAAACGTGTTCGGCTCGAAATATTAAATTGTAAATAGTATACATAGAAATAGTAATTATATTGCAAGCATATAATATATATTTCAGGTATTAAGATATTTATTTGAAGTAAGCTGACTTACCCAGAAACACTCCCGGCCAGTAATAGTCTAGACTGTTGAGGAAAACATCGATATTGCTTTAAAGAAGGTATATAATTGCCGGTTTGTTACCCGTATTCCCGGATTTGATACACATATTCACCTGTTACCTGATTGAAGGGGCTTTCAACCCTCCTTTTTCATATTATTTAACATTATCGAGATTTGTGCGAGGGCGTCACCCTTCCATTAATTAACACGGAATGGACATGAATGTGGGGTTAACATGTAATGGCGAATTTAATTATTCTTTATTCTCTTCAGTTGGGAACTCTTTACATATTGCCCTACCCGTAGTACTTATTATTTGTTTAGTTTTTGCATTCTTACCTCATTTACCCATGAGGAAGCTATCAAGCCGGCTTGCGGAACGTCGATGGTTCTACCCAGGTGCCCGCCCGTGCATGGAAATTGTGCGGAGAGGCACCTGGGAGTCTTCCTCCCCCAATGGAAGCTGGAAAGTCGCCACATAACCAAAGCTGTTGGTGCGACAATAAAATCCAATTAAATTCAGTTCCACCCCCTGTGTGTGTGTGTGTGTGTGTGTAGTTCGAAGGTTTAAAGTCCCTCCAACATACTCGGTTAAGTCTTTCGGATATCTACCCCGAGATGGGTACAATAGAGTCTGGACTGTTCTAGATGAGTGTGTTTGTTGATCTGGTGCTGCTGTGGTGCTGTGAAGTCGTCTCTGTTGATCGTATGTTGGTAGTTGTCGCTTTCACTCTGTAGTTTTCGCTGTGGCGGTGAGGTGGGGGATCTGGACGACGTCTAGGTGGTACTGTCTTCATCCGCTACTGGAAACGATCCCCTTGAGGGCCACACCCGCCAACTGCAGCCTGCGTCCCCGGTGGCTATAGCAACTATCGTAATATAGTTCAATACTCTACAGGCACGCAGGTTGATGACTCCTTCGCTCCGTGTACACCGCCAGGCTACCCTACTTCTGTAGTTGTTCCTGGCGCTGTTCCACGCTGGCGGGACGAAGGAGACTTCTCCGTTTAGTACTGCGTCATATAACCTCTTGGCTATACTACAAGTACACCAGATCCTCAACACATCTATCTGTGATCTGTGTGGGTGCTGGCAAGGGTCGACGCAGTAGGTCACCCTACTTGATTGCTGACAGTGCCCACTCAGCGACGTGCACGCGGTGAAGATAGCAGGTCCACCCCCTACTCCTCCCCTTAGAGATCGCTCACATGCCAAATTATCGGAGCCAATCAGATTGCAGATCGTGGCATTTGTTATATTTAATATCGCAACAAACCGACTGCGTGTTAGAGAGTCGTCTACTTTGTGTCTACTGAACCGAAGGTTCAGAGTTCGAGCCTTATATCAGGCTTTTTTATATAGTAATCGCACCGTCCGTCTGTCTGTCTGTCTGTCCGGATTCTGTCTGTCCGTCATTCCGAGGTTCGTGTCCGGACCGTAACTTCACAACCCCTGCAGGGATTTTTAAATAACTTGGCACAAGTGATCACCATAACAAGACGATGTGTCGCGCGCAAAACCCAGGTCCGTACCTCAAAGGTCAATGTCACACTTGAAGTTCATAGATCAAAAACAGGTACGCAATTTCGTGTCCGGACCGTAACGTCACAACCCCTGCAGGGATTTTTAAATAACTTGGCACAAGTGATCACCATAAAAGGACGATGTGTCGCGCGCAAAACCCATGTCCATACCTCAAAGGTCAAGGTCACACTTGCGGTTCATAGGTCAAAAACAGGTACGCATTTTCGTGTCCGGACCGTAACGTCACAACCCCTGCAGGGATGTTTAAATTACTTGCGTGTTAGAGCGTCGTCTGCTTTGTGTTTTTGTGCCGAATTCACTAGTTGATTTTAATACGTCGTTAAAGCTACACAGTCTCTATATCAGTCGATTTCTTCTTTGTAGGCGTGTCCTTATTTGTAACTTCATATTCACCAGTTCATGTCGAAATCAGGTATTTAAGAGAGCAAATCTAGCGCAGGAAATCATTTACTGTATATACATCGACCAGTGCACATCGTACCTATACACAGGTAACAGTAATTTTTACAGAAAAAAAAGTTATCCTCTTTCGTGGCTCGAACACACGACCTTCTGATTTCAAGTCATGTGCTCTATACACTGAACTACAACTCTACTTGAGAATAGTATACTAATAACCATTTATTACGAGGTAAAATAACTTATTTGAACGCAACTAAAGATGGATCGATAACTTTATAGTCCATCTTGTTGTACGTGTAAATGAGCATTGCCTGCATGGTGTAATACTGTATGTTATCAGTATGAAACTAATACTTCGCCCAAAAACAACCAAATCTTGACTTGTTATTTAGCGTTTGATGTGCTTGTGTGTGCGCGCTAGTCATTACGCAATACCTGTTGAGTGTTAAAAATGCCACAACATACCAATAAATAGCCGTGGTCTAGTGGTTCAGCATACATCCTTCAAAACTTAAAAGTGCAAGGCTGTGGTTCAAATCCCGTTCTTGGCAACTTTTTTTTTATCACATATAGTCTGAATACGTATATTTATCGATGTTACCTGTACGGAGGCTAAATAAAAATGTGAACTTTTACCCATCGATTTCTGCCTTATATACCGACTTTTGGGGTGTTTGTCGATTTCATACTACTTCACCCGTGACTCATTCATATTCATAAGTTATTACCAGTTAAAATAGGGATTGTGTAGCTTTAAGGAAGAACCTATGATTCAATACATTTTCCTTATATAAATGCATTGTCATTTATTGGCTAAACGCTTTCCATTGAAAATGCATTCAAATTAACTTGACGTTGTTTTTGAGTAGGCGTATTCATTCTGCATGTGGGGGCTGGCGTGGCGCAGTCGGTAGCGCGGCGGATTTGTAACAGGAGGCCCCGGGTTCAATCGCACTTTGTCTTTAGTGATATATGTAGTCGAGAGGGCTTATATAAACTACTTATCACTTGTGGTGGTAAACCTCGAGTCTTGAGTCTAGTCGACAGGGCTAATATAAACTACTTATCACTGGTGGTTGTAAACCTCGAGTCATGAGTCTAGTCGAGAGGGCTAATATAAACTACTTATCACTGGTGGTGGTAAACCTCGAGTCTTGAGTCTAGTCGAGAGGGCTAATATAAACTACTTATCACTGGTGGTTGTAAACCTTGAGTCATGAGTCTAGTCGAGAGGGCTAATATAAACTACTTATCCCTGGTGGTGGTAAACCTCGAGTCTTGAGTCTAGTCGAGAGGGCTAGTATAAACTACTTATCACTGGTGGTGGTAAACCTCGAGTCTTGAGTCTAGTCGAGAGGGCTAATATAAACTACTTATCACTGGTGGTGGTAAACCTCGAGTCATGAGTCTAGTCGAGAGGGCTAATATAAACTACTTATCACTGGTGGTGGTAAACCTCGAGTCTTGAGTCTAGTCGAGAGGGCTAATATAAACTACTTATCACTGGTGGTGGTAAACCTCGAGTCATGAGTCTAATCGAGAGGGATGATATAAACTACTTATCACGCTACATGTTGTTTGGAAGCGCGAATGCGTGATTATATAAAAACATGGACATGAACTGTTGTTGGCGATTATCACTGGTGGTGGTAAACCTCGAGTCATGAGTCTAGTCGAGAGAGCTAATTTAAACTACTTATCACTGGTGGTGGTAAACCTCGAGTCTTGAGTCTAGTCGAGAGGGCTAATATAAACTACTTATCACTGGTGGTGGTAAACCTTGAGTCATGAGTCTAGTCGAGAGGGCTAATATAAACTACTTATCACTGGTGGTGGTAAACCTCGAGTCATGAGTCTAATCGAGAGGGATGATATAAACTACTTATCACTGGTGGTGGTAAACCTTGAGTCATGAGTCTAGTCGAGAGGGCTAACATAAACTACTTATCACTGGTGGTGGTAAACCTCGGGTCTTGAGTCTAGTCGAGAGGGCTAATATAAACTACTTATCACTGGTGGTGGTAAACCTCGAGTCTTGAGTCTAGTCGAGAGGGATGATATAAACTACTTATCACGCTACATGTTGTTCGGAAGCGCGAATGCGTGATTATAAAAAACATGGACATGAACTATTGTTGGCGATTAGAGATGGACGATAACTGCGATTTGTGAGATTTTGAAAGGAATTCCCTCGAAACAGTTGGTCTCACATATGATTAAATTCATTAGAATCATAAAATGCAGTTTTAAAAATTTCATTTCCAGCGTGTCAAATTTGATAACACATGAAAAGTGAAAAGTCCAACGTTGACAATATCCCCCCCCCCCCACCCCCCACCCCACACACACACACACACCAACTCCCTCACACACACATATACACCAAACAAAGTAGAATTTAATTGGATTTAATAGTCGCACCAACATCTAATGTCTTTCCTGTTTCCATTGGTGGAGTAAGACACCAGGTGCACGGGCGGGTACAGGACAGAACCACCGACTTTCCGCAAGCTAGCTGGATATATTCCTCACATAAAGATTCCTCGTCCCAAGAGGACTCAAACCAAAAGTGGTGAGGGGCAAGTGATTTTAAGTGAGAGACTAACCACTCGACCACGCACGTTCCAACAAAATATTAAACAACTGGGAATACATCCAAGGACAATACAAGATACAGTGTAAACCTGTTTTAAATTACTGTTTAAATAACTTTATTTTATCTTAAAAGTGTAGACATGATTAAAGTATAAACTTCATTTAGTTTACATTAATTACGAAACGAGCTTCACGGCGTATACAAATCACATCCCGTTGACGCAGACGACAGCGACCATGGTCGTGATCGATGAGGGAGGAAACCGGAATACCTGATTAAAAACACACGTATCCGAGAGAACGACAACAGTATCAGTGACGAGACGCACAATCGAACCCGTTTGCTGTTGTGAAAAGCCAGCACCCGACTACGCCACCCGGACACCGAGCACGTGACACGAGCATGCTCGTTTGGTGGCAGGTAAATGGTAGCGCGAAAGTGTCGACCTGAACAAAAACCCAGCTGGTCTAACAAATTACTTTACTGTGTGACTTGATCGATTTGTTTGAATGGTGTTTTACGTCATTTTAGTACATGTTAGGTCATATATGACGTTGGATTATTTTGTGGTATAGGCAGACCACCCACTTATTCCTGGGTAGCTCCAGTACTGTATACCTCGCACCATCCGTAAGAATCACCATTTTCTCACTTGACAAGTTGAGTTCCCAGTAGGATTCGAACCCGCAGCGGTGAGAGGCGGAAACGTTTGAGACGCAACACTTGATCGAATCGTGTAGTGCCAAATTTCACGAATTAAGGTAACAATTGTGCCAATTTCATAACAATCTCGTTCTACCAAATTATATAAATTAAAGAAACTAACCCACCAAATAATGGCACCATTACACTTAAAATCATTTATTAAAACTCTATCCAGGTATTCAGGTCATATAAGAACGTATTTGTGTTGATGAAAAGTATAGGTTTATTCAGCGGTCCTTAATATATCCGTGATTAAATATGCGTAAAATGAATTAGGAGTTGGTAACTCTTAATTCAACGCTCCAGTTTTGGGGTTTGACCTGGCTGGTTAAAGCCGTTTGTATTGTGTCTATAGAGTTGGTATTCTGAAAATATATACCTCGTCGTCAGTAGGTTTAGAAACGGTATACATCTGTTGTAAAATGTGTATGATGATGGCGGGATAGGGGTCGACTGTATCCCAACACACACTTGGTAACTCATAATTAATTCTAGAAGGCACGGCAATAATACAATAAATACATGTTGACAGTCTCGTCATTACGTTAGTAACCGGTTTACAAAACACTGTAATAAGGAAATATTTGTGCACACCTTAGCAATATTATTTTCTTTTGCAATGGTTTGTCAAGGCCAAGTTTAAAATATATTTTGCATTTGCTTTTTCTTTTCCTGAAATAAATTATTGCTTGACGAAACTGATCTCTGTTTAAAGGGACACAAGACAGTCTTGAAGTATGTATCAAGTATGTATCAAGTATGTATCAAGGATTACAAACAGCACCGTAATTATTAACGACTATTGGTCTGCCATCTTTATAAAAAAAAAATGGATTGGTTATGGTCAAGTGAAATTTACAAACAAAATGGATAATCTAGACATGAGCAATGTCAACCATATAGTACATGACAGTAATTCAACAGTATTGATGTGACGTCATATCAAACAGAATACTTATATGGCAGAAAGTGTGCTCTTTATATACGCAAAGTTTGATACCATTTTACTCAAAGTTGTTTTGATGTGTAAAAAGTTGCATATTTTATTTAGAAATGGTGTAACGTCCGCCATCGCTGGATAAATGGAATTTCCTATGGACCAATTATTCCACATAAAAAACAAAACAACTTTGAGTAAAACTGTATCACACGTTTCGATATAAAGGGCAAAATTTCTGCTCTATATGTATTCTTTGTGATATAATGTTCAGACCAACAGTGTTGAACTACTGTCGTGTACTATATATTTTGACATTGCTCATGCCTAAAATACGCATTTGGTTGAACATTTCATTTGGCCATATCCCATTCATTTTGGATCTTTTTTTTTTCAAAGATGGCCGACCAATAGTCATTATAAAGCAAGCATAATTTTGACTTAATATCTACTTAAATAAACATTTGCAGTTTTTAGTTTTTGTTTGTTATTCGTCCTTAACTTTAACATTATTGGTGCTGTTCTTCAACAATTAGTAATATGTTATTGGTGCTGTTCTTCAACAATTAGTAATATGTTATTAGTGCTGTTCTTCAACAATTAGTAATATGTTATTGGTGCTGTTATTCAACAATTAGTAATATGTTATTGGTGCTGTTATTCAACAATTAGTAATATGTTATTGGTGCTGTTCTTCAACAATTAGTAATATGCAAATCCAATTTGTTTTAACTATTCCTATAATCACGTACATATTAATTTGTTATTAGGTCTGTGATATAATTAATGTTAATTTGAGAATGTGCACTTTATGTAGAAAAACCGGACCGCCTCGGGATCGAGATTGCCTGTGTACCTTTAAAGTTACTGTTGTCACGATACACCCACTGAAGTTTTGTACGTATCACGAAGTTGTGCGAATAAGGATAACTTGGATGTCGAATTATTTACCTACACGTATAGCAAACCCACCAAGCGTGAACTACTGAATTTCTGCAGTAGTGAAGGTGTTGTAGTTTTTTTGTGTGTATCAAATACCTCATTATGTGGGTACATGGGGCTAACAACTATTTCAAGCTGCATTAGCCGGAACTAGCTTACAAAACACAACATAACTACGTTGAACAACAGTACACAACTAACATTATTTAATATGTACTAAATAGAAACAATATGGGTTGGCGGAATTTAATAGCGGGACAAAAAAACACACCAAAAAACAACAACAAAAAAACTTTGCAACGACGCCAATGTTAACAATTCCGCTAAAGGTAACAACCGCCGATAAAGGTAACACTTTCAACGCTAAAGGTAACAACCGCCGCTAAAGGTAACACTTTCAACGCTAAAGGTAACAACCGCCGCTAAAGGTAACACTTTCACCGCTAAAGGTAACAACCGCCGCTAAAGGTAACACCTTCAACGCTAAAAGTAACAACCGCCGCTAAAGGTAACAACCGCCGCTAAAGGTAACACCTTCAACGCTAAAAGTAACAACCGCCGCTAAAGGTAACACTTTCAACGCTAAAGGTAACAACCGCCGCTAAAGGTGACACTTGCAATGCTAAAGGTAACAACCGCCGCTAAAGGTAACACTTTCACCGCTAAAGGTAACAACCGCCGCTAAAGGTAACACCTTCAACGCTAAAGGTAACAACCGCCGCTAAAGGTAAAACTTTCAACGCTAAAGGTAACAACCGCCGCTAAATGTAACACTTTCAACGCTAAAGGTAACAACCGCCGCTAAAGGTAAAACTTTCAACGCTAAAGGTAACAACCGCCGCTAAATGTAACACTTTCAACGCTAAAGGTAACAACCGCCGCTAAAGGTAAAACTTTCAACGCTAAAGGTAACAACCGCCGCTAAATGTAACACCTTCAACGCTAAAGGTAACAACCGCCGCTAAAGGTAACACTTTCAACGCTAAAGGTAACAACCGCCGCTAAAGGTAAAACTTTCAACGCTAAAGGTAACAACCGCCGCTAAATGTAACACTTTCAACGCTAAAGGTAACAACCGCCGCTAAATGTAACACTTTCAACGCTAAAGGTAACAACCGCCGCTAAATGTAACACTTTCAACGCTAAAGGTAACAACCGCCGCTAAAGGTGACACTTGCAATGCTAAAGGTAACAACCGCCGCTAAAGGTAACACTTTCAACGCTAAAGGTAACAACCGCCGCTAAATGTAACACTTTCAACGCTAAAGGTAACAACCGCCGCTAAAGGTAAAACTTTCAACGCTAAAGGTAACAACCGCCGCTAAATGTAACACTTTCAACGCTAAAGGTAACAACCGCCGCTAAAGGTAAAACTTTCAACGCTAAAGGTAACAACCGCCGCTAAATGTAACACCTTCAACGCTAAAGGTAACAACCGCCGCTAAAGGTAACACTTTCAACGCTAAAGGTAACAACCGCCGCTAAAGGTAAAACTTTCAACGCTAAAGGTAACAACCGCCGCTAAATGTAACACTTTCAACGCTAAAGGTAACAACCGCCGCTAAATGTAACACTTTCAACGCTAAAGGTAACAACCGCCGCTAAATGTAACACTTTCAACGCTAAAGGTAACAACCGCCGCTAAAGGTGACACTTGCAATGCTAAAGGTAACAACCGCCGCTAAAGGTAACACTTTCAACGCTAAAGGTAACAACCGTCGCTAAATGTAACACTTTCAACGCTAAAGGTAACAACCGCCGCTAAATGTAACACTTTCAACGCTAAAGGTAACAACCGCCGCTAAATGTAACACTTTCAACGCTAAAGGTAACAACCGCCGCTAAAGGTAACACTTTCAACGCCAAAGGTAACAACCTCCGCTAAAGGTAACAATCACCTCTTCCGCTAAAGGCAACAAGGCTAACGATAACGGTAACAACTTTTTTCAACATCTACAGTTTCAATGAAAATTGAGTAAACGGGTTCTATTTAGTTACTGTGGCACCTGTGGCGTAAGCATTGTTACCTTTTAATTGTTACCTTTAGCGGAGGTTGTAATCTTTAGCGGAATTGTTACCTTTAGCGTCGTTACACACTATGTGAGATTGAACTCCAAGCTCCGACAAAAATTATACTTGCGGATAAGACGGACGCGCTCCCGACTGAGCTACACGGGACAGTTATGAGATGCAAGACATACTGTCGTCAAAGACAAATGCGCTAATGGATATCACGTGACTTATGGATATCACGTGACTAATGGATATCACGTGACTAATGGATATCACGTGAGCAACAGAAATGTAAATATTGCGGTCCAAGCAATGTCTACAAACAATAAATAAACTCCCCCCTCCCTGTCCCCCCCCCCCCCTTCTTCTTCTTCTTCTTCTTCTCTTCTACTTCTTCTTCTTCTTCTTCTTCTTCTTCTTCTTCTTCTTCTTCTTCTTCTTCTTCTTTTTCTTCTTCTTCTTCTTCTTAACGTATTTATTATTACATACTTATTTGTTTCCATGTATACATTTCACCACCATACTTACTCCCTGATTTCACTGATTAAAAACAAACCGTTATTTGCTTATGCTCAATGTATGCTTTACTTACGGACAGTGTCCTTTTAAAGCTGGCATGGAAAATGATGATGGTTTAAGGCCACTTACGACAAACACAATGCGTTATATTTGTTAGTTAAACGTTGCATTAACATTATTTCTGAAGTTCTTTTGTATGTACCCGGTGGTGAGACGTTTTTATCATATAAAACAATAAAGAAAAGAGAACATAAAATGAAAGACAATCTGCAGTTTAATGTTTCCAGCTTGTTGGTCAGTTCTCTCGGTAGTGATTTGGGCAGGGAATTAAAACAAATCCATCTCGATAGCGCAGTGGGCTTTAAATTCGAATACACGGTATCGAGACTTACATGCGGCGTTGTATCTTTTGACAAAACACTTTCTTTAGCCTCGTTCGCCGAATGTAAACCGGGGCGGTCCCCTATATCAGTGGGGTCTATTCTCCGAGCACGTTATGGAACCGTAGTAGATGTCAGACCGGTAAAAGTCAGCCCAGTGAACACAATGCAAAATAAGCTATTTTTGGAGATCAGTCAAAAATTCCATAACATTCCTTCACTTAAATACGTTTTAATTCTGTAAATTACAAACATTTGGTTCGCAAACGGTCCCATATCTTGAATCAAACACAGATTCAGTTTACATTTCGCGTCATTCATTCACACTGTGCGTATTTTGAAATAAACATATGTTAAAACCGCATCTCTACCTGCCCTCAGTGCTCATATTCTCCGAAGAAATAGTCCTGACAAAAAAGTAAAATACTTGCTATTCATGTCAACAGACATAATACTTTAACATTAGGTTAGATTTAACAATGAAATAAAAACTAATCTTTGGGAAAACACATGCAAACTAGAAACTTTGGATTTTTTCATGGAACTATTTTGGCATCCTACGACCCGGAAGTCCTTCCTGACTGGTCTGACACCAGTAATATATTTGATCAATCTCTTCCAGATGCCATTACATTGACGTCTAAGAAAGTAGCCTGCGACCACATGATAGTTTGTCACATGACCCTAGCCAAAATATCAAAATGGCGAACAACTTATTTTCTGCATTTTGATATATATTTTAAGTTAGTAAGGTAGGTTGTTGAGAGCTATGTGATACTGGAAAGTTCTGGTAAGGCAAAATGCTGTACTGTAACCCTATGGGAACGATTTGGTGATGCGTATGTTGTATGATTTGACGGCAGAGTGATTTACCAAAGTCCAAACCTTTATAGTACCGCAATAATTTACTGTATATTTAAAACATTCAAACGGAAAAAAAAAATCCTTTGTAATTGAAGCATTTCATATAAAGTTAATCAGAAAAATATTAGTGCAATAAGAAATTATCCATTTTCATCGTTTTTCAACGTTTGCCAAGTTCTTGGTTTGATGAGCCGTTGACAGAGGTATGTGTATGCAAGGAACGACAACTCTGGGTAGAGATTGTATAATTGATTAAGAATAAGGCACAGTTCTCGGG
>JAWPHD010010182.1:0-96255 GCA_037043455.1 Cyrtodaria siliqua | reverse complement strand
GGTGACCGATCAAATTCATGCATTGAAAGAAGCAAAATCGGAATTATGCAATCAATCTTGGAGACATTTTAATTAGAAATAAACACAAAATAAACTAGAACTGTCACCAGAGGCGAACAAATACCCTCCGCTGGCAACTTTTGGAGGGTGGGTAAACATACAGTACAGCTCACGCGAAACACACACTTCACTCGATTTGCCGAGTTTGGTCGTATCGAGTTTCGCGCGAAAGTACGCGGAGTCAGTGTTTGTCCTCGGCGAATTCACGCGGCGAAAGTACGCTATTGCTGAGTGATAGCCACTCGGAGTTACTCCGCGTAGAATCCAATTTAGCAAAAGTGCACACCTGTGAACTCTGCGTACCTCGGCGTGAAGGATGCCGCGTATCTCGGCGTAAAATTTAATTAACTGTTATTTTCCTTCGACGTCGGCCATTTTTTTTTAGAATTGAATAGAATATTTCCAATCACGGGCCACCAAGTACATGTATGTAATGTAATAAATATAGGCACGCACACACAACAAATGCTTGATTGTGACGAGGAGTATTAATCAAATTATGAAGCAACATTATATTTATAAAAACAAGAGGTCAATGACCTTGAAGCTCTACTGATTGATTTTGATTTCAGGAAGTAGTCGCTACAAACTGTTTTTTTTGAAAATCTATTTTTAGCCGTGGTGGCCATCTTGAATTTCCGGCCGACCTGAAATTTTGCTAGGATCAATTAGACATCAAGAGTAACATTCCTGTGAAGTTTCATGAAAATCCGTCAAGTAGTTTCAGAGGAGTAGTCGCTACAAGTTTTCATTATATAACTCTATGTAAACAAAGATGGCCACTGACAGCCATGTTTAACATTGAATCAAAATAATGTTCGACTCGGAAAACCATCATGTCATGCTGATCATTTTAGAAAAAGAGCCATATCAATATCTCTTATAGTTTTCAAGAAGTAGTCGCTACAAACTTATTTTTTAAAAATCTATTTTTAGCCATGGTGGCCATCTTGAATTTCTGGCCGACCTGAAATTTTGCTAAGATCAATTAGACATCAAGAGCAACATTCATGTGAAGTTTCATGAAAATCCGTCAAGTAGTTTCAGAGGAGTAGTCGCTACAAGTTATCATTATATAACTCTTATGTAAACATACATGGCCACTGGTAGTCATGTTTAACGTCGAATCAAAACGATTTTCGACAAGGACCAACATCATGTCATGCTGATCATTTTAGAAAAAGTCCCATATCAATATCTCTTATAGTTTTCAAGAAGTAGTCGCTACAAACTTATTTTTTAAAAATCTATTTTTAGCCGTGGCGGCCATCTTGAATTTCCGGCCGACCTGAAATTTTGCTAGGATCAATTAGACATCAAGAGCAACATTCCTGTGAAGTTTCATGAAAATCTGTCAAGTATTTTCAGAGGAGTAGTCGCTACAAGTTTTCATTATATAACTCTATGTAAACAAAGATGGCCACTGGCAGCCATGTTTAAAGTCGAATCAAAACGATTTTCGACAAGGACCAACATCATGTCATGCTGATCATTTTAGAAAAAGTCCCATAGCAATATCCCTTAGAGTTTTCAAGAAGTAGTCGCTACAAACTTGTTTTTTAAAAACCTATTTTTAGATTTGGCGGCCATCTTGGATTTCACATCTACATGAATTTTTGCTAGGATCAACTAGACTTCATGAGCAACATTTCTGTAAAGTTTCATGAAAATCTATTCAGTAGTTTCAGAGGAGTAGTCGCTACAAAAAAAAAGTTAACGGACGGACAGACAGACGGACGGACGGACGGACAGACGGACGGACGGACGACGGACGCCGCACCACGGCATAAGCTCTGCTGATCTCTGATCAGTAGAGCTAACAAGAGGTCAATGACCTTGAAGCTCTACTGATTGATTTTGATTTCAGGAAGTAGTCGCTACAAACTTGTTTTTTGAAAATTTATTTTTAGCCGTGGCGGCCATCTTGAATTTCCGGCCGACCTGATATTTTGCTAGGATCAATTAGACATCAAGAGCAACATTCCTGTGAAGTTCATGAAAATCCGTCAAGAAGTTTCAGAGGAGTAGTCGCTACAAGTTTTCATTATATAATTCTATGTAAACAAAGATGGCCGCTGACAGCCATGTTTACATCTAATCAAAATGATTTTTGACAAGGACCAACATCATGTAATGCTGATCATCTTAGAAAAAGTCCCATATCAATATCACTTATAGTTTTCAAGAAGTAGTCGCTACAAACTTGCATTTTGAAAATCTATTTTTAGCCATGGCGGCCATCTTGAATTTCCAGCCGACCTGAAATTTTGCTAGGATCAATTAGACATCAAGAGCAACATTTCTGTGAAGTTTCATGAAAATCCGTCAAGTAGTTTCAGAGGAGTAGTCGCTACAAGTTTTCATTATATAACTCTATGTAAACAAAGATGGCCACTGGCAGCCATGTTTAATGTCGAATCAAAATAATGTTCGACTCGGATAAAAATCATGTCATGCTGATCATTTAAAAAAAAGTCCCATATCAATATCACTTATAGTTTTCAAGAAGTAGTCGCTACAAACTTGTATTTTGAAAATCTATTTTTAGCCATGGCGGCCATCTTGAATTTCCGGCCGACCTGAAATTTTGCTAGGATCAATTAGACATTAAGAGCAACATTCCTGTAAAGTTTCATGAAAATCCGCCAAGTAGTTTCAGAGGAGTAGTCGCTACAAGTTTTTACTATATAACTCTATGTAAACAAAGATGGCCGCTGGCAGCCACGTTTAACGTCGAATCAAAACGATTTTTAATAAGGACCAACATCATGTCATGCTGATCATTTTAGAAAAAGTCCCATATCAATATCACTTATAGTTTTCAAGAAGTAGTCGCTACAAACTTGTATTTTGAAAAATTATTTTTAGCCGTGGCGGCCATCTTGAATTTCCGGCCGACCTGAAATTTTGCTAAGATCATTTAGACATCAAGAGCAACATTCCTGTGAAGTTTCATGAAAATCCGTCAAGTAGTTTCAGAGGAGTAGTCGCTACAAGTTTTCATTATATAACTCTATGTAAACAAAGATGGCCGCTGGCAGCCATGTTTAACGTCGAATCAAACGATTTTCGACAAGGACCAACATCATGTCATGCTGATCATTTTAGAAAAAGTCCCATATCAATATCACTTATAGTTTTCAAGAAGTAGTCGCTACAAACTTGAATTTAAACAAGAGGTCAATGACCTTGAAGCTCTACTGATTGATTTTGATTTCAGGAAGTAGTGACTACAAACTTGATTTTTGAAAATCTATTTTTAGCTGTGGTGGCCATCTTGAATTTCCGGCAGACCTGAAATTTTGCTAGGATCAATTAGACATCAAGAGCAACATTTCTGTGAAGTTTCATGAAAATCCGTCAAGTACTTTCAGAGGAGTAGTCGCTACAAGTTTTCATTATATAACTCTATGTAAACAAAGATGGCCACTGGCAGCCATGTTTAACGTCGAATCAAAATAATGTTCAACTCGGATAACCATCATGTCATGCTGATCATTTTATAAAAAGTCCCATATCAATATCTCTTAAAGTTTTTAAGAAGTCGTCGCTACAATCTTATTTTTTTTAAATCTATTTTTAGCCGTGGCGGCCATCTTGATTTTCCGGCCGACCTGAAATTTTGCTAGGATCAATAAGACATCAAGAGCAACATTCCTGTGAAGTTTTATGAAAATCCGTAAAGTAGTTTCAGAGGAGTAGTCGCTACAAGTTTTCATTATATAACTCTATGTAAACAAAGATGGCCACTGGCAGCCATGTTTAACGTCGAATCAAAACGATTTTCAACAAGGACCAACATCATGTCATGCTGATCATTTTAGAAAAAGTCCCATATCAATATCTCTTATAGTTTTCAAGAAGTAGTCGCTACAAACTTATTTTTTAAAAATCTATTTTTAGCCGTGGCGGCTATCTTGAATTTCCGGCCGACCTGAAATTTTGCTAGGATCAATTAGACATCAAGAGCAACATTCGTGTGAAGTTTCATGAAAATCCGTCGAGTAGTTTCAGAGGAGTAGTCGCTACAAGTTTTCATTATGTAACTCTATGTAAACAAAGATGGCCGCTGGCAGCCATGTTTAACGTCGAATCAAAACGATTTTCGACAAGGACCAACATCATGTCTTTAGAAAAAGTCCCATATCAATATCACTTATAGTTTTCAAGAAGTAGTCGCTACAAACTTGTATTTTGAAAATCTATTTTTAGCCATGGCGGCCATCTTGAATTTCCAGCCGACCTGAAATTTTGCTAGGATCAATTAGACATCAAGAGCAACATTTCTGTGAAGTTTCATGAAAATCCGTCAAGTAGTTTCAGAGGAGTAGTCGCTACAAGTTTTCATTATATAACTCTATGTAAACAAAGATGGTCACTGGCAGCCATGTTTAATGTCGAATCAAAATAATGTTCAACTCGGATAACCATCATGTCATGCTGATCATTTTAGAAAAAGTCCCGTATCAATATCACTTATAGTTTTCAAGAAGTAGTCGCTACAAACTTATTTTTTAAAAATCTATTTTTAACTGTGGCAGCCATCTTGAATTTCTGGTCAATCTGAAATTTTGCTAGGATCAATTAGACATTAAGAGCAACATTCCTGTAAAGTTTCATGAAAATCCGCCAAGTAGTTTCAGAGGAGTAGTCGCTACAAGTTTTTACTATATAACTCTATGTAAACAAAGATGGCCGCTGGCAGCCACGTTTAACGTCGAATCAAAACGATTTTTGATAAGGACTAACATCATGTCATGCTGATCATTTTAGAAAAAGTCCCATATCAATATCACTTATAGTTTTCAAGAAGTAGTCGCTACAAACTTGTATTTTGAAAAATTATTTTTAGCCATGGCGGCCATCTTGAATTTTCGGCCGACCTGAAATTTTGCTAGGATCATTAAGACATCAAGAGCAACATTCCTGTGAAGTTTCATGAAAATCCGGCAAGTAGTTTCAGAGGAGTAGTCGCTACAAGTTTTCATTATATAACTCTATGTAAACAAAGATGGCCGCTGGCAGCCATGTTTAAAGTCAAATCAAAACGATTTTCGACAAGGACCAACATCATGTCATGCTGATCATTTTAGAAAAAGTCCCATATCAATATCACTTATAGTTTTCAAGAAGTAGTCGCTACAAACTTGAATTTAAAAAATCTATTTTTAGCTTTGGCGGTCATCTTGGATTTCACATCAACATGAATTTTTGCTAGGATCAACTAGACTTCATGGGCAACATTTCTGTAAAGTTTTATGTATATCCATCCAGTAGTTTCAGAGGAGTAGTCGCTACAAATAAAAGTTAACGGACAGACGGACAGACAGACGGACGGACGGACGGACGACGGACGCCGCACCACGGCATAAGGCTGATCTCTGATCAGTAGAGCTAAAAATCTATTTTTAGCTTTGGCGGCCATCTTGGATTTCACATCAACATGAATTTTTGCTAGGATCAACTAGACTTCATGGGCAACATTTCTGTAAAGTTTTATGAATATCCATCCAGTAGTTTCAGAGGAGTAGTCGCTATAAATAAAAGTTAACGGACGGACGGACAGAAAAAAATCTATTTTTAGCTTTAGCGGCCATCTTGGATTTCAAATCAACATGAATTTTTGCTAGGATCAACTAGACTTCATGGGCAACATTTCTGTAAAGTTTTATGAATATCCATCCAGTAGTTTCAGAGGAGTAGTCGCTACAAATAAAAGTTAACGGACGGACAGACGGACGGACGACGGACGCCGCACCACGGCATAAGCTCTGCTGATCTCTGATCAGTAGAGCTAACAAGTAGGGGTCTACAAATTACATGCACAAGATGTGTAAACCTTTAAAATGACCTTGCTGTTGAACTGAATTAAATTGGAATTTATAGTCGCACCGACTATATATATATATATTCCAATTTAATTCCATTACAATACGTAATTTAGATAATGTAAACTGTTTTACAATTAAATTGCCCAACCATTTGTATTTCACCAAAAGCCTTGAAATTAACGTAGTTATCGGAATTGGCAATTCAGTGAAAATATTGCGCTCTAAACGTATTACAACTTTCTTTGCAGGTAGAAGTTTGATCAGCAAATAGATTTATATCGGTGCACAAGTTCGTACATGTATCTGTTGATTATGTGCAGCATAGAACCGGAGATAACGAAGTGCAATCAGATTAATTTCATTTCCTATTGTATACCCGCGTGCCCGAACCCATCATTGTATGACTGTACGTTTATAATTTAATAAAAACATGGAAAAGTTGTTTGATTTTTAGTTTTCAGGCAAGTATATGTGGTATTGTTACGCCGACGACTCACTACTACATATCTTTAGTACCGACATATTTTGGAAAGTGGATTATTTCTTTTTAACTATTAATTGAAACTGAAAAACAATGACCCCCACCCCGTGCATTTTTTCTAATTTCTTCGCAGGTGAATATCATGAAGGTGAGAAAAAAACGTATTCTATTTTTCAATGACATGCTAGATCATTATTAAATTGACTGTATGAGGCCTATTATGAAATATTATGTGTATACGTTTGAAGTTATTAAAGTGAGAAGATGTGTTTGATATATCAAAGCATTTTTTTTAATCGACTTCCTGCACAATTATGACCTATTAATGCGTATTTTCTTCTTATTTCTTAAGAGTAGAGACAATGATCATGAAGGTGAGAAAAAACACGTCGTCTTTTTCAATGACATGTTAGATTTTTATTAAATTGCCTGTACGCAGCTTGTTATGAAATATTAAGTATTTGTTTGAAGTCATTAACCTGAGAAGATGTGTTTTTCATATCAAAGCATTTGTTTAAATCGACTTTCTGCAAAAATGTATCCCCTGTTGTTATACCATGCAGCATCTTACGCGATTTACAAAAGTAATTAAATTGGTCTAAAGACATCGCCCTGGCGAATTCCTCTAGTCACAAATTAAATCGTAGTTTTAGAGGGAGGGTGATTTTTTTTTTTACAATTGTGTCTACCTTGTTTTTTCCCCTTTAATATCGATGTTTTAATAATGATCTTACACGAGTGCCTGATTAATATTGAATTTATCAAACAAGTTGGATACTGCGTCCATTAAGTTATACCAAGCAATATATTCCGAAAGTAATTAAATAGGTCTAAAGACATCGCCCTGGCGTATTCCCTTATTCACAAATTTAGCGAAAGTAAAACATAAGCCTGAATATTTTTACATGTAACTTGCAGTTGAATATGTCTATACACTTTTGGAGACGCTTTCTCCTTGTTGCAGTACATAAATACAAGTGACTGATGACAGGGAAAACTTTAAAAAAAAAGTGTTGATGTGGTAATGAAACATACAAGTAACTGTGCAACTATATCCATTTGCTGATGTTCGATGTGTTTATGCGTGTGTATAAGGCTGTATATATATATGTGTGTGTACTTTTTCTTCTTACATGTCAGCTAGCTGTTTATAAACATGAACAATAACATATTTTCTTGTTAGAAGTTTTAAAATGGAATACTTCTCCCTCTATAGTCATTACCAAACACAAATGCAAACAACTTTGCCGTTTATCAAGTTCGGTTGAAAATTATTATTTTTTAAGAACATGCTTGTATATTAAAACATGAGGACTCTGTGTTTTTTTGTTTCTTATTAATTCACAATAGTTTATTGTTTTTCTTATTAATTCACAATAGTTTAGTGTTTGTTAGCTGATGTTAATATGTAACTGAGTGATCACAAACCAAGAATGATGTAGATGTTGCGATATATCGACAAGACTACACCATATGAATCAGAAGGAATGAGTTATATATGCTCCCAAAACTAGCTTAGAGTTTGGGATGACAGTAGGGTGTTTGAGGTTTGGTGCACCCTAGAACCTGGTTTAAACCCCAGTCTTTTTTGCCACTGACCGTTTGAAGACGACAGCCCTATTGTCAACCTTTTTTGTGTGTTTTTGACGTCATATTCCTTATTAACATTTCCATTCATGTTTTTCGTTTTGCGTGTTTTAGAGTTAACTGTATTCTGGGAAAGCTGCTTTTCCTGTTCGACTTTTATACTTTTTTTAAGTGTTTCTACGACCAAACTTCTGTTGCCCTGGTTGCTAGGTTAAAGGATAATTTTACATCATTTTTATAAATAGATAGCCTACTGCAGTGATGACACTGCAGTGATGGTTTAAATATTTCATTATGTATTATTATTGGTGCGACGGATTGCGGCAGGTGCTGTTCATAAAAAAACACACCATACTTTTGAACATTTTCATGTCAAGGATATTGTCAATGGACAGACTAAATTATTAATATGTTTTTTTTTCAAATAACTTGTAATTAAGGAATTATAAGGCCAGTATCAACTTTTTTTGTTGATCAACCCTCGTATTTGACAAAATCAGCAAATATTTTTATCAAGTTGGTCTTAAAATCCACTTACGTAGGTTCATGTAAGTACACGCACCTGATACCACAAAACATCCACGCAAACGAAATATGTATTTACATACATGTATATACTGTAGTTTACTCAGTAACATATTACGTAACATATTTTATTTATCCAAGAGAATACCACGGTACGTCCCTAATTATCTATACTAGTGTAATGGAAGCGTGATCTAACCTGGTTACTGCGACATGTACATGTATAGTACATGTTTACAATATCGTAACTCTGCTCAATACACATGCTCAATACACATAAAAACGCCTGATTCAGAGTCCTGACCATGGCAACGCGCTTGACAACGTGTAAGACAACGTGTGCTAAGAAATAGAGTGTGTATTTAAGTTTTGTGTTTGGAAGCTAGCATTGGTTGCCGTTACAGATTAAAACAAAATATTTATTTCGTCCTCATGACAGTTGTGTTTAATTGCATTTGAGAGTACAGCAGCACAAACGTCAACTTTAAGGTAACTTTATTACTTTCATCAACTATAAGGTAACTTTATTACTTTCACGCACAGTGTACATTTACAAAAAACATAAAAATAAAACACGTAGATCTATGCAGATGTACATTACCTGTACGAATGCCTTTCATTATTGTTTCAGACAGAAACATTCAAGTCCGATAAAAAGGTCATTTACCTGAATAATTGACGACTCGGCGAATGTCGAGTTTGTCTACGCGGAGTTTCTCGGCGAAGTGACGCTAGTCGTTCGTTCAAGTCCGCTAAAAAGGTCATTTACCTGTATAATTGACGACTCGGCATTCGCCGAGTTTTTCTACGCGGAGTATCTCGGCGAAATTACGCTAGTCGTTCGTCACGTAGCTGATTTCCACTCGGCGTAGTTTTCGCGTAATTACGCGATTTCTGAATTCCTCACTCGGCGTGAAAGAGTAAAGTGTGTGTTTCGCGTGAGCTGTACTGTACAAGAGTTTGTTCCTATAAGATATATAAACATATATTATAGAGAAAAACCCCGGACAAGAATTTTCTATTTGACTACCAAGTAAGAAATGCAATAAATCGAACCGGAATGTCACGACAATATGCACATCTCCACTTGATATTGATGCTTTGTAGCATGTTTCACGAAATTATAACATGGGGTTTTAGAGAAATAGCCCAAACAAGAATTTTCAATTTCACTACCAAGTATGAAATGCATTAAAAATACAAAGGCCCATAACTCAGTAGAAAATTATTGAACCGGAAAGTCATGAAGGTATACACATCTCCACTTGATATTGCTGCTTCGTAGCAAGTTTCAATAAATACTAACAAGGAGTTTTAGAGAAATAGCGCGGACAAAAAATTTCTATTTCACTACCAAGTATGAAATGCATTAAAAATACAAAGGCCCATAACTCAGTAGAAAATTATTGAACCGGCACGTCATGAAGGTATACACATCTCCACTTGATATTGATACTTCCTAGCAAGTTTCGCTAAATCCTAATAAGGAGTTTTAGCGAAATAGCCCATACAAAAATTTCGTATTATATATATATGAGCCAAAACACACGAAAACGACCCTTCAGACAACATTTTGACATTTTATGTTTTGTGATGTTTATGAAACACGATGATTTTCTCTTTAAAAATCTCTTTATTTTATGTTGATATCTTAATTAAAAATGATTTTATCTTAGCTTGAAAATTAAAGATTGTATTCACCATTAATTTTGACGTTGACGTCGGCGTCTTGGACGACGTTGTTGATTAAATAAAATCAAAAAAAAGAAGAAAATAACCATTTTCTATAGCATCAACTATTTTTATTAAGAAAAATGTTCCCTATGATATAATAATTAGGTAAAACACAGGTGACGAGAAGTTGATTAGTAATCAATTCATTACCGGCCGACGTCATAAATTGTTACGTTATGACGTTGTTGTCTAAACGTCCGAAGGGACGTTTTCGCATTTTGCGGCTCATATATATTAGAAATACATAGGGCCATAACACAGTGGAAAATTATCGAACTGGAACGTCATGATAGTATGCGAATGTCCACTCGATATTGATACTTCCTAGAAAGTTTGGCGAAATTCTAAGAAGGAGTTACTGAGAAATAGTCCGGACAATTGTGTCTACGGACAGACGGACGGACAAGGTGATTCCAGTATACACCCCCACCCCGCTTTGCAGTGGGTATACAAAACTTGCACTTTGAATGGCGTTAAGTATATATTAAAATCAATACTGCTACCCCTCTAGGTAATAAATCAGTCCATGCGTGCATCTGCTTAATTTTTTGAAATGGCTATTTTTAGGAGAGGAAAACACAACTTCGAAGACGTAAAAACACCCTAATGAAATTATTAATTGGATTATTAAAATTAAAGAAATATATACCGACTACTGGAACTATCGATAGTTCAGTCTACTATTGACGATAGTAATCAACAGTTCAAGGGCTGGCGTGGCACAGTTGGTAGCGCGGCGGATTTGTAACCGGAGGCCCCGGGTTCAATCCTTCGTGGTGCCACTGAGTTCCGTCGGTGTGTTCTTGGGCAAGACGCTTTACCTTAGCCTCGTCCGTCGGATGGGGACGTAAACCGTGTATCGGTCTATCCTCCGAGCATGTTAATGAACCATAGGAATCTATTCGATAATAAGAGTAGGGCAGGTTCCCGGATTCCTATGTATCCTTCCCCTCTCTCTGGGGCGGCTCTAAATAACCTATACTGTGTTGATGAGCCGTTAAACAACATTCAATTCAATTCAATGCTATCGATGCACTGCTATTGGGATGATCACTATTGCAATACACTGATAGTTCGATGTATTGTTAAACCTCTATCATATTATACCCGTTTAAATGCCCCCCAGGGGAGACGCTTTTTACAAAAGGGTGGCATTCATATGAAGTCAGTTTAACAAGAATTCAAATTTGTATTCAGGTTTTAAAAAAATGCAAAAGAACCTAGGCAAGCTCTGCCCTAAAAAACAACATATAATATGCATAAAATTCAGTGTGAGACTATTAACAGCAAGTGTTTTAGAGGTATAATATATAATTTATTTCTCCATTATTTTTTTTTAGAAAATAACTGCACATTTAAAGTAAACGGTAAACATGAAGTTTCATGATCATAGGCCAAATACATTTCAAGTTATGGTCGAGGTTAGGTTGCAGGTTTAAGTTCGACAGGTGACGGCCGGACGATGGACACTGTCCCTAAGTTTCTGCCATGCTACGCATATTTATGCATATTTACATCACAATAATAACAGCGTTTTCTTCCACCATTTTGGGAATGGGTCTGTGACCGGTCAAATTGGGAAAAAACACGCAATTTTTCTCAAAATTGGGGAAAAACACGCGTTTTTTCTCAGAATTGGGGAAAAAAAATTACACAGAAAAGCAGAAGAAATGTCGAAAACACTGGTATAAAACTTTATGAAGAAGATTATTCTAAAATATTTTACAATTTTGGGAAGAAAAATCTGGAATTGGGATTTTATTATTTTTTTTACTCAAAATTGGGGAAAAGGCTATTTTTAGGCGATTGGGAACGGGTCTGTTATATGAAATGTTATGCATACCTCCGGCAGAGTCGTATTTCTTCGTCACCACTGCAATGACATCCTGCTGAGCGGGTACAGCGTTCTGCGTGGGAATGGCATCTGGCACATCCACCGATGTATTTGCGTCAGTCACTTCATTGCACTTGTTTCCATGGCAACAGCAGAAGTTGAAGGTCGCGTCCAAAGTCACTCTGGCCTGGGATATGGTGAAATCACACTGGGTGAGCTGACAATCAGCCATATTCATCATATGTATCCAACAGCCTGAAACGTGAAAGAAACACTTAACATCCTGAAATGTGAAAGAAACACTGAAATGTGAAAGAAACACTTAACATCCTGAAAAGTGAAAGAAACACTTAACATCCTGAAACGTGAAAGAAACACTTAAATCCTGAAACGTGAAAGAAACACTTAAATCCTGAAACGTGAAAGAAACACTTAACATCCTGAAATGGGAAAGAAACAATACCTGAAATGTGAATGAAATACTCAACATCATGAAGTGGGAAAGAAATACTCGAACGTCCTAAAATCGGAAAGAAACACTCAACATTCTGAAATGTGAAAGAAACACTCAACATCCTGAAATGGGAAAGAAATACTCAACATCCTCATATGGGAAAGAAACACTCTGGACTCAACATCCTAAAATGTGAACGAAACACTCAACATCCTGAAATGGGAAATACTCAACATCCTTAAATGGGAAAGAAACACTCAACATCCTGAAATGTGAAACAAACACCCAACATCCTTAAATTATACAGAAACATTCAACATCCTGGAATGTGAAAGAAACACTCAACATCCTGAAATGGGAATGAATGAATGGTGTTTTACGGCACGTCGACACATAAATAGGTCATATTGTGCGCAAAAAGAAATGGGAAAGAAACACTAAACATTCTCAAATGTGAAAGAAACACTCAACATTCTGAAAGGGGAAAGAAACACTCAACATCCTGAAAGGGGAAAGAAATAACACTCTGAAATGTAAAATTAACAATCAACACCCTGAAACCTGAAAGTTATAATCAAGACTCTGACTCTGGGTTCTCAAAATGGAAAATCCAGACTCTGAAATGTGAAAGTAAAATATAGACATTGAAATGTGAAAGAAATACGATATCTAAAATAAACAAGAAGGCCAAGATGGCCCTAAATCGATCACCTGAGTACTGGCCCATTATCGAATTTCTTCGAAATCTTACGGTCATATACAATCTGTGCAAGTTTGGTTAAGATTGTTCAAGAAATGTGGCCTCTGTTGTGTTAACAACACTGATATAAAGACACTGACAAAGTTTGGTAAATATCAAATACTATATGAAGGTGCTAGAGTGTGACACCTGGGGCAGAGCCAAATGTGACCCCAGGGCTACATGTAATATATGAGAGCTGTGTGCCTTGTGGTTTTAGAGAAGAATTTTTAGGCTTTTCCCTGTACAAGTCTATGTACAACATGTGACCCCAGGGTCACCATTTGAACAATTGAATGTTGTTTAACGGCTCATCAACATAGTATAGGTTATTTAGAGCCGCCCCAGAGAGAGGGGAAGGATACATAGGAATCCGAGATCCTGCTTAACTCTTATCGAATATATTCCTATGGTTCTTTAACGTGCTCGGAGGATAGACCGATACACGGGACCGGTTTACGTCCCCATCCGACGGATGAGGCTAAGGGAAAGTGTCTTGCCCAAGAACAAACGTGGTAAAGGATCATAAGAGTATAGTAAATGCAAAATATTAAAACTCTGGCTCTTGTAGTTCGAGAGAAGACTTTTTTTTAATGTTTTCCTATATAAGTCTATGTTAAACTGTGAAAATAGATTGATGTTCTATTGTATGACATTATTTCACAATAACATAAATATCACGACTCTCATCTACATACCCTGTTTGACAATGGCAGGGCTACTGGTGCGGCTACTGGTGCCTGTTGTCTCACTTGCCCAAAGTGTGTAACAATAACCGGTTCCCTGCGAGTCGTCACATCTCTCGTACCCATTCTCAATGAACACGCCACGCGCCTTCTGACTTTGATTAAACAACATCTGGCGGAAATCATCCTGGTCAGCGTTCACACTGGTCACATTCAGCACAAACTTACCATTCTTGTAGGCACAGTATGTTGGATTTACACACTGAACATCTGAAAATACAAAAAAGTGTAAAATTGTATAAAAAGTTCAACAATTGTTTCGACGCTTTTATTTCAGCCGAAGTTTTTTTAATTTTTTGTAGCCGAGGTTGTTTTTTTGGCATTTTCAGATATAATTTAGGTCAGGGTTCCGGAAATACGGTTGCCCGACGCCCCGGGCAAGTGGATTTTGGGTGGGCAAGTGACCTTCGCAAATCTGGTTGCCCGCCACTTGCCCGACGGACATTTCCATTTCAGAACAAATCAAGTGGCAAACTAGCCATATCAGAATTTCATTCTGATAACTGAATAAAACTGGCCGCTGTTTTTCCCCAATAGCGTTTGTTAATAAGATCAAACAACTTTCGGTACAATCAACAATCTCGCCCCAGGCAGCTTAATTTGTGGCATTATTTCAATAAACAACTAATTAACCCACACGCGCATTTCACACCGTTTGAAAACAACTTATCCTGACACGACCGTCAGACGTGTGTCCATTGGCCAATGAAATCGCAGCAATTATGTCCGTGACCTTCCAACCATAAACATAGCTACTTTCAGAAATCGTTTCCAAATAATCTGGACCTTCCACCAATCAAATCAGAAAACTCTTTCTTAATTTGCAAATTTAATGTGTCAAAATAATGATTGACAGGCCCACGTGACGTTATGTTTTTGTTTAGATAATTTTGCCGAAGATTTTTTCGTAACGAAAATACACATTTCTTTTATTCGAAGCACTCGTTTATCAATGCGCTTTTATGAGGTATTTGGTGTATTTCATTGATATAGTATGTAATTAAACGTATATGGAAGTGCATACTACACAAATAAGTTGCATAACTTAGCGATATGCGCATGTCATGGGTTTTCGCGATTTCAGACAAATCACGGAACCTTTTCTTTTTTCTCAAGTTCTGAACTTTCGCTTTTGATAAATAAGGTTACTGCTACTACTTCTTGGGGCAATTAAGTGTTCTTAAATGTGGGGCAAGTGACATTATGGGCAGGACAAGTGACTTTTGAAGTGGATTTTCAAAATATTTCCAGAACCCTGTAGGTAGTACTTAAAAAGGTTACATTTCAGTGAACCAGGCATTTTTAGTGGTAAAGAGAAAATATCTTATAAATTTTAAATATAGGTCGAGGAATAAAAAAATAACATCCTCAAGTTACAGTGTTTTTTTTATGCCTAATTTGGGGCCGTTATTCGGCCCCATTCACAATACCAAAAAGTATACTTTTTTCACAATTATATCCAAAAGATTCACAATCTGAAGGAAAAAAAAAAAAATGCGCTGGTGTTAAAACTAGTCTGTATTTATCAAAAACAAAACTTAAAACCAAGGCATATTAAACTGTGAAATTAAATGCACAATTTTCACAATTTCTAGAAAAATGCCGCTATTTTTCACAATGGCACAGGCACAGGCTGCATTCACAAAACACATAAAAAACACTGAGTTATTATTGTGCCTTTTCAAAACAAATTAAATTCTGCGCCGTGATTTGAAAACTAGGATTATTTAGAAATAGTATCCAAAAATGTTTTTTATGTGATGAATTGATCTCTATTGGTTAATTGCAAAATATCAAGTTTTACTGACTTGTTTTGGACGTTTTTTAATTTTCTGATGTCCTCGAGTAACAAATATTTTACATGGGTATTTGTGGCTGTAAAATATATTATTTCTCGATGTTTAACTACCACTAACAGTTCTTGGAACACCGTTATATAATTTATGAAGTACCAAATGTTATATAGAAATGCTGAAATACCATTTTGCTGAATCAATTAGGCGACCCAACTATACAGTCAGGGAACTTTTGAAAAACCATCACCTTAAATGGTGATGATGTTTCATCATAAACACTTATTCTCATGGTCATTATTTTCCATTATCTTTCATGTTACTGAAATAAGTTCATGTTTCGAAAATAATTCAGGTAACAATTTATTGTCACATAGTATAATCTTGTGTGAGTTTTCCATCACCCAGATTGAAACAAGAAAAAAACTGTCAACTTGATCAAAGCGAAAACACTTCATTCCTGTCGCGAACTGTATTATATGATATATTCAAGTCAAAGCTAAATTCTTTGTCCATACATTTTTAGAAAATGTTATACATTCATCAAATAGAATTCGATAAAATTTGGTTGATATGCAGTAACACGTGTTTACCTTCTGCATCAATTTTTGCCATTTTTCTCGAAAGTCAGCCCGTATGTAGACCGGTTCTCGTTTATAAAGCTACTGACGGGTTTCCTATCTATACTTCTACCGATAAACCAACATATCAACTGGCAACAATAACAGGCAATAAACGCAGGGACGTGAATTAGATTGGACTTGTAGCATGGTAGCGAGTTCGCGAATTTAATTATGATGTGATGAAACATCATCACCATTTAAGGTGATGGTTTTTCAAAAGTTCCCCGACTGCTGTAGGACAATTGCAGCTGTATGTTTAGTAGTTTCTAAAGAAAAACCCTTCAATCGAAAGCAGTTTGTTTGTTTGTATGGTGTTCTACGTCATTTTCAACACATGCAAGGTTATATACGATGGTTGATTTTTTGTGGTGGAGGACCACCCACTTTCCCTGGGTAGAACCAGTACTGTATACCTCCCGCCATCCGTAAGAATCGACAATTCCTCACTTACAAGTCGAGCTCCCAGTGGATTCGAACCCGCAGTGGTCAGAGGCGAAGGTTTACAACACAACTTCGTCAACCATTCGGCCACCGAGACGAATAGTTTGAATTAACACAAAATGTAAAACAATTTACAACATACATGTACATGCAGACTTTCCCATGATGTTATAGATGCTGGCCTCTTCACAATACAAGTGGCACTTTATATTACATTTAATTAAAAATTTAGTTCGGAAGTCATCAAAAAATTTGCTATAGGTTTGTCTGACAATATGTCATGTTATGTTATATATTGTGCATATTCAGGACTTTTTTTCCTCCATAAACAGGGGCCACTTCCCCTAGCAAAACAGGACTACTTTTTTCCTCTTCGGCTGAGAAAATTCACCTAAAACAAAAATGCTCAACATTATTATGTTTGGGATACATTTATAGAAGACAGTTTATCTAAAATGTACCTCTTTTGCATATTTGCACATCCAAATCTTCAATTCAATTTCTGCCTTATACACTGTTTTCCCTATCAGGGCTCAATCTACAGGGCGATTCGGGCGAAGAACGCGCCCGCGATCTCTTGACTTCGCCTTGGCAGCACATCAAAGCGAAGTTCAAGTCGCCGAAAAATTAAAAAAAAAAAATTTTTTTTTTTTTTTTTTTTTTAAAAAAAGGTACAGTATAGTAATAAATCCATTATCATAGAAATTTGCATCAATATTTCCAGCTCATATTATAGAGTAAAAATAATTAGTGTGCATTACACTGTATTCACTGCACTGCGATATACATGGTGATGACTATTCAACCGTTGTCTTCGTATACACGTCGCGTGAAGTCTCCCTAAATTCTCTCCACTTCTCCCTAAAATCACTTGAGGGAGAAGTGACTTCTCCCTAAATTCCTTGCCTAGATTGAGCCCTGCCTATATCTCGAAATCACATTATATTTTCCCCTTTGACTCGAAAATTATGCCTTTTTTTACCCTATTGAAGCGCCTGGGCCTCTTCCCCTATTTCTGAAAAAAAGCCCTGGTATTATTTCTTTGCTGCACTGGTTTACCAGGAGGCCCAATGGGGTCTGTATGCTATATGCAAAATGCCAAGGAGGCGGACTTATAAAAAGCTTATTATTAGGGTTATAAAAAAGATAAAAAAAATAAATTAATTTTTACCCTTTTTTATTTTTTGATAGGTACAAAAGGTCGAAAATGTAATGAATTTTGAAGATTTTTTATGATTTTTTTTATTTATCTATGAATTAATTTTTTTGGCACTCTTATCTCATAAATATATATTTAAAACAATCTGTGTATCTAAATGTTTATTTCTGATAAAAATTAAAAAGTGCTTGATTTCCTTTTGTAGAGTAACACCAGTATGTCAAAAAAAGAAGAAAAAGATCAGTGTTAAGCGACGTCTTACGAAAAATAGCAAAAACAATTAAATAAAAGTTGGGGTTTTCTGTCAATATTTTTTTGAATTAAACCACACCATTTGTCTTGTAGGACACAAAATACCTTCCATGACTGTGCATCTCATGAATGTATAAATATTGTGTCATTGATGCATCTTGGTGTATTCTGGATCAATAACACAAGTCCACCTGTCAGCAATGTCTCACCTACATGTATATTGCTGTCAAGAAACATTTTTAAATCCAACAAAGGGCCATAATATTGCCTTTAAAAATATAAGAATGTGAAAAAATATAATGTAAATGAATTTCTCAGTCAAAAAAAGGGGCCATAACTTTGCTGAAATGCAATACTCAGGACTTTTTTAACCTATTTAAGAGGGGCTGAAATTCGGCCTCTTCCCAGTTGCAAAAACCTCTATATTTTTCCAAATCTGGGTAAGGCCAGACCAATTTGATGACTTGGATTACGGATTTTTTCCCCGAAATTTGAAGTTAGGAGGAAGGAATAATAATAAAAAAAATAATAATAGTAAAAATAATAATAAAATAATCTGGCACACGTGCATATTTCACATGTTTCAACTAAGAAAAAGACACCGGACAGATAACCAAAACCATGTGTGATGTACCAAACAAACTTTACTACAGAGACAAAAGAATAAAATGCAGTGTATCAAGCAATAACTGAGTGGTACATTTGAAACTGAACGCTGAAAATTGAACACACACACACACGCACGCATGCATGTATGCAAACTGTACGGAGTATTAAAACATTATGACAATACCTTCATCATAATATAAATCAAGACTAGTTTTCAAAGACATCATAATATAAATCAAGACTAGTTTTCAAAGACACAAACTATACATGTACGTTCAACTGTCAGACTAGAACTTGTAAAACTACAACTATTAAATACCTGAATACATGATCAATGTAATATCTACCCCACCCCATCCCCCTCCCAAACACACTCGCATCCCTAGGCTATGACACACACACATGCACGCACACAAACACAAGCATGCACACACACATGCACGCACACACACAAGCACGCACGCACACAAGCACGCACGCATGCAAATTGTATGGAGCAGGGTTCAAACTAGGCCTGGATTTTAGGGAGAAGTGACTTATCCCTCCAAAGAAAATAGAGAGAAGTGACCAAAAAATAGGGAGAAGTGAGGAAGACACGATCTTTTAAATTAAGCGCGCAATCGGTTATTTTTAATTATTATTAAACTGATATACATGTATACACCCTATTGGTTATAACCTTTTGATTATTTAAGAGCATGCTAGCTGTTTCAAATTAAATGTGTTTATTAATTTTATTCACACTCACAGGCACTCTTTACTTATTATACTGTAACTATAGAAGGAAGGACTGAGAGAAGAATTAATATAAATATATTGCATGTATCTTTATTTATTCATATTTCCATCAATTTGTATGGAGTTCTATGAAGGGTGTAAATATGATTCTCAAACTTTTTCCTAAAAGGCTTATTCCTCATTAAGACCTATAAGACCAATTTATGTGTTTTGTTTCCCAATTTGTATTAGCTAAAAACAATATTTAATAAAAAAATGTTTTTCCTCCATCCGAACTTATGTACCTATCCAAACTACTATGATACCGCACTTTTCCGGAAGTAAAATATTGCCGAAAATTCAGTAGAAATGTCATCAATTATTAACACATTTTCATGCATTTGTTTGTTTGGAATGCCAAAAGGTCCGTTTTATCAAACAATTAAGAAAACACAATTGTAAAATTGTAATCATTATTCGGTGGTATCATTTAATCACCTCAGGTCAATTAATTTCAGATTGTTGTTTCGTTTCGATCACGTTTTCAACACGCACTTGTCTAACTGTAACGGAACCTAGGATTGGTCAATTGTTCAGTTATACGCAATCTCATTGGATAAGGCGTGTGTATTCCCTGTACAGTTTAATTTGTAAACAAAAAATGGCGAGGTGCGAAAATTGCCTCGGGGGATATCATAGTCGTAGGAAAGTATGCTCCCCGCGGGGTTTCTGTTGTGATCGATCAAAGCAATTAGCATAATCCCTTCCCAGAGATGTCTACGCCTGTCCTGAGACATAAACAACAGGTCAATTAAAGGTCTGGTTACACTTCGCTTGAGGGCGGGAAAAAAGCGAAGTGGTTAATCTGAAGGCGACTTAAACTTCGCCGTCGGCTAAAAAAAACACGAAGTCTTAAAGTTCCATATATGTTATTTAAGCTGCAGTAGGTGTTACCTAGTTCTGACATCGTTCAAACCAAAAGATTAGCGTCCATGAAAACACGCAAGCCTCAAAATTTAGGCACATAAATTCATATAAATTTCGGAAATTTCGAGGGTCGGGTGAAAAATAATTATTTTTTTTATTTTTCACTTTTTTGACTTTTGAAGTTCGGCGGGTCCGTAATCCAAGTTATTATATTGGTCTGGCTTAAAAAGAAATTTCAATTGAAAAAAAAATAATGTCACTGTAAGTAAGTAACAAATGCCCCTGAAGTGACCTTTGACCTCTAAGTGTGACCTTGACCTTGGAGCCACGGACCTGGATTTTGTGCGCGACACGTTGTCTGGTTGTGGTGAACACTTGTGAAAAGTTATTTGAAAATCCGTCCAGGAATGCAAATGTTATTGACCGGACACAATTTGACCTTTGACCCCTAAGTGTGACCTTCACTTTGGAGCCACGGACCTGGATTTTGTGCACGGCATGTCGTCTTGTTGTGGTAAGCACTTGTGCCACGGTATTTGAAAATCTGTCCATGAACGTCCGAGTTATTAACCGGACACGAAAGCACTCTCGTTTATCCTTTGACCTCTAGGCCTTGACCTTCGAGGTATGGACCTGGGTTTTCCACGCGACACATCGTCTTGTTATGGTTCCTATTACATGCTCAACAAAAATAAAAATAGGGTAGGTAGGTTGAGAAAATATTTATTTAATATTTTGTCTTTTTTTTTTTTACACTATACCCAATCAATCAATAAACGCAACTATATATTTGTCTATTTTTTTAGGGGCAGGGCACGAAAATTCCACTCGTCCGCTCGTATTGACGAGTGAATTTCGAATCCGGACGAGTGAAACCCATGAATCGGTCGTCGTTGAGGACGAGTAACATTTCAGTAGAAAACAACAACAAAGAAAATAGTTCTTAAGTAGTTTATTATGCGATTAAATGCAGTAAATAGTCGCAACTCTGTTTATTCACCGATATATTGCAATTTAAGTCAACTGGATATTGGGAAATGACGCATTTCCGTTTTGGGACATACTAAAATGCGGCTCCTGTTCTAATTTCACGGAGCGCGCACGATACGGTATTTGATGTTATACAAATAACACTTCCACCCGGGAAATCTTTAAGGGAATTTGTCAGCTTTTAGGTGACTGCATGGGACCAGAGCCTTTAGGAAGGGGAATTGCAAAAGTATGCTGTTTTCCTGTATTGGAGTTATAACATTTTCTAATAAAAAAAGTGTATACCATGCCAGAGTAACTGTAATGGCCATGATCAGGCTGAACTATAGAATATAGTCATCTATAATACTGGTCAAAGTTTCATAATTTTCATTGATTTATATAAAGAAAAAAACAACACATTATGATGTTTCCCTTTGTTTTATTTATATACAATAGTGTTAAATGATGGTATCTGACTGCTTTGACTTATGAACTTTTACAATCAGAGCAGGACGAGTAAACATCCTATAAGGACGAGTAACATGTCAATTCCACTCGTCCTACAGGACGAGTAAAATATATTTCTTCCCCTGAGGGGTCATAAATTGTTTAGGGTCGGCCCCTAAAAACAGGGTCAGTCGGGAAACCGGAACCACACCTATTACTTTATTTGGCCTTAGCAGAAAATAAAAGAATTACATATACCAAGTGTTTCAGACTTCATTATGGAATTATTTTTTTTGAAAACTCAAGGCGTACTGTTAGTTTTTCTACATAAAGTGCATTTATTCAATCATTAATGTTAATTATTAGAAAATTTCCAAACAAATTGTTTTTTTACATATTAATAAACATAAATTTATTTTCTCCAATAATATATTTTAAAATTTGTTAGAATAAAGAAGAAAATAGAAATCTCTCAGTTTTAAAGTCAGAGTGACACAGGATTAATAAACTGAGGTGCTCATTGTAATGTTTGATATAAAACTCGATTGCAGTCTCCCTTTAAATTTTCTCGACAAAACATGTAAGACGGAGTGATAATAATTGTATTGTAAGGTTTTCAAACTTCGAGGGGTGAAAGCACACTCAATTGCATGTCATGTACATGAAATAAAACTCTTGTGTAGTAAACTAGACAATCTCATATCAGCCTGATCAGACAGCAGCTTGTTTTACAAAAGACAATGCACATGACTGTGATCCTTACCCAAACATTGCGACCAGTCAGACCACCCATAGAGCTGTATATTTGAGTATTTTTCGGATACTTTTCTTATAAATACCCTAAATTTTCATAAAATACCTGTGTACTGCAAACAGTGATAGGCAACTGCCAGTTTGAAATTTACAATCGATCGTCATCGTGGTTTACAATTGGTTTTATGTAACTGATCAATGATCAGTTATAATTAGTTAGTCAACTTGATTTTTTCTTAAATGGTGTTTTACATCATTTTTAGCACATTTTAGGCCATATATTTTTGACCATTTTTCCTGGTTAGAACCAGTACTGTATAGCTCCCGCCATCAGTTAGAATCGACACTTTCTCAATCACAAGTTGAGCTCCCTGTGGGATTCAAAACCGAAGCAGTGAGAGGCGAGAATGCTTACGACTCGTTAACCCCTTGACCACGGAGGAGGTACAACTTGAAGTATAACATGTGCGTGCTACACCGCGTTTAAATATAAACGACTAGAAGTCCGCCATTCTGTTTTATTTAATCTGTGTTTCAGGCCTTGAACTTAGAATAATTTCTGTTTAAGTACATATACATGTATGTATTCTTTCCTGTATTGTTTATAATGCCATTGTTATTTTATTATTTCTATCAGAAAAATAACTGAAACTGATATAAATGTGTTTGTGTATATGCTCATTTTCACAAGTGTATTTTCCTTAATGTCGTCTCCGTGATAATCATGTTCATTTCTAAAATTATACGTTTTCAACATCAAAATTTTATCAAAGTGCATTTTTTAGGTTTTACTGAGGCAAAAAAAAAAATAGGTGTGTTTCCTATTGCATGCTCTAAAAAAATAGGGTAGGTCGGTAGGCATTTTTATTTTTTGCTTTTTTTTTGCTTTTTTGGGAGCAAGATATTCTGAGATTCTACGCGTAATTATCTCATTAACCCCATACAAGTTGATGATACAACTGAAAGTCTCTGTGATGTCAGTTTACCTCGATATATTGTGATAAATCGTTGTTCAGACCAATTTTTTTTTTTTTTCATAAAAAGTTTTAGGCTCGGCCCTTTAAAAATAGGGTCGGTCGGGCCACCGGAAACACAGGTAATAGAATGCCTAAGTAACTGATGATCGGTTAGAATCGATTATCGTTATACCACCAACTACAAATACTTGAAACTGTTAAAAATCATGAGCATTATATTTTATTTATTCATCTTCTTCCCCCATGGAATAGTTTTATTCGATATTTGCAAAATGAAAATGTGTGTTTAAACAAGTGTGTCTTTTGTTAAGAACGATGCTGTGTGTCTTTTTTTACTTAACATCAAGTTAATCAGAAATGTTGTTTCTTTAAGCTGTTATGTTCATTAATTTCCTGCATCCATTTTGAAAGCATGCACTATTTAAAACTGGTTGTGCTCTGAATACACGTGATAATGTCCCTTGTTAGTCTTCTTACTGACGGCGGGAGGTTTAAAGTTACTGTACCGGTTCTACCCAGGAAAAAGTGGGTGGTCAGCATCCACCTGGAAAACAATTGACCATCAAATATATCCTAAAATGTGCTAAAATTGAAGTAAAACAACGTCCAACCAACCAACCCTCATTACTCATTCATTTTCAATCATATGAACAACTATACACATTCTGAAGTTCTGCACCCATACAAATCCTTTCTGAGATGGTGAAACCAGTCGTAATTGAAATGGATTTTATAGTCGCGCCGACAGCTAAGGTCATATGGCGACTTTTCCAATTTCTATTGGTGGAGGAAAACCCCATATGGCCATTTCTTGCACTGGTGGGTACCTGGGAAGGTTTAGCCTTAGAAATTTCAAACAAACATAATATTTATAAGAATCATGCTTATGGCTAGGGGAAATATGGTGTGAAGAAATTGCATTGAATGTTGGTTAACAGCTCATCAACACAGTATAGGTTATTTAGAGTCGCCCCAGAGAGAGGGGAAGGATAAATAGGAATCCGGAAACTGTGCCCAACTCTTATTATCGAATAGATTTCTATGGTTCTTTAACGTACTCAGATGATAGACCAATACATGAGACCACCCGGTTTACGTCCCCATCCGACGGACGAGGCTAAGGGAAAGTGTCTTGCCCATCACACCAACGAAACTCAGTGGCACCACGGAGGATTGAACCCGGGGCCTCCGGTTACAACTCCGCCGCGTTACTGACTGCGCCACGTCAGCCCTCTGCTGTGAAAAAAACCACTATGCTTATTTTTAATACAAATGGCAGACATTGGGTGTAATCCGCAAATGTGGGTCGCTGGTAATAATTCAATCGATTTTAAATTTATTTCTTCGCAACATTTATCTTGGGATTTATATATGTTTTTTACCTCGAAAGCTTGATTCTGATGAGAAAAGCGAACTTCAAATCAACAACTTTCAATGCCAAAAAGTCGTACTTGTTGAAAATCGATAAGAAAATAATCGTTGCTAAGTGACAGGACTGGTATTATAAATTATTTGCGCCGTCATATAAAAAAGGGGACTGTGGACGCTCTACTGGCTAACATGGCTCTTATAACATCAATGAAGCGAGCGACTGCCATTTACGTTTTTTTGAGTTTCGGGCAAAAAATAGCTTTTTAACTAAATCAAGGGCCATAACTAAAGAATCAGGTAAAGTTTGGTAAAGATCAGATGAAAAATGAAGGCCCTACCGTATTAACGAGGCAAAATATAGCATTTTGAACTAAATCAAGGGCCATAATTCCGCTGTTACTGGTCCTATCTGGCTGTTTTTCGAACTTGTTCGAGCTTTCAATGACATTAACAATCTGATAAAGTTTGGTAAAGATCGAATGAACAATGAAGCCCCTATCGTCCTAACGAGGCAAAATATAGCATTTTTAACTAAATCAAGGGCCATAACTCCGCTGTTACTGGTCCGATATGATCCAATATGAATGTTTTTCGAACTTGTTCCAGCTTTCATTGATATTAACAATCTGATAAAGTTTGGTAAAGATCGGATGAACAATGAAGCCCCTATCGTCTTAACGAGGCAAAATATAGCATTTCTAACTAAATCAAGGGCCATAACTCCGCTGTTACTAGTCTGATATGGCTGGTTTTCGAACTTGTTTGAGCTTTCATTGATATTAACAATGTCGTAAAGTTTGGTAAAGATAGGATGAACAATGAAGCCCCTATCGTCTTAACGAGGCAAAATATAGCATTTTTAACTAAATCAATGGCCATAACTCCGCTGTTACTGGTCCGATATGGCTGGTTTTCGAACTTGTTCGAGCTTTCAACAACATTAACAATCTGATAAAGTTTGGTAAAGATCAGATGAACAATGAAGCCCCTATCGTCTTAACGAGGCAAAATATAGCATTTTTAACTAATTCAAGGACCATAACTCCGCTGTTACTAATCCGATATGGCTGGTTTTCGATATCGTTCGAGCTTACATTGATATAATCGATCTGATAAAGTTTGGTAAAGATCTGATGAACAATGAAGCTCCTATCGTCTTAACGAGGCAAAATATAGCATTTTTAACTAAATCAAGGGCCATAACTCCACTGTTACTGGTCCGATATGGCTGGTTTTCAAACTTGTTCGAGCTTTCAACAACATTAACAATCTGATAAAGATTGGTAAAGATCGGATGAACAATGAAGCATCTATCGTCTTAACGATGCAAAATATAGCATTTTTAACTAAATCAAGGGATATTACTCCGCTGTTACTAGTTCGATATGGCTAGTTTTCGAACTTTTCCGAGCTTTCATTGATATTAACAATGTGGTAAAGTTTGGTACAGATAGGATGAAAAACGAAGGCTCTATTGTCTTAACGAGGCAAAATATAGCAATATAGCATTTTTAACTAAATCAAGGACCATAACTCTGCTGTTACTGGTCCGATCTGGCTGGTTTTTGAACTTGTTAGAGCTTTCGTTGATATTAACAATGTGGTATAGTTTGGTAAAGATAGGATGAAAAATGAAGGCCCTATTGTCTTAACGAGGCAAAATATAGCATTTAGCATTTTTACCTAAATCAAGGGCCATAACTCTGCTGTTACTTGTCCGATCTGGCTGGTTTTCGAACTCATCCGAGCTTTCATTGATATTAGCAACCTGTGAAAGTTTGGTTAAGATCGGATGAAAAATGAAGGCCCTATAGTCTTAACGAGACAAAAGTTAACACCTTTGGCCAGTAGAGCTAAAAATTACCCTTATAAAAAAAAAATACGGTCGTCGGGGGGTACAAATCACAGTCGGTCGGGTAACAGGAAACAAACCTTTTTTTTTAGGTCTAATTATGACGATCAATATTTTTGTGGTAGCCGCAGACCACTCGATTTTTTCTGGGTAGATCCAGTACTGTATACCTCCTGACATCCGTAAAAATAGACACTTTCTCACTTCACAAGTCGGGCTCCCAGTGGGATTCAAACCTGCAGCAGTGAGAGTTTTAGACGTAACGTCTTTACCATCCAAGCCAAGCAGGCCAATAGAGCTTAACCTACTACTTCATGTACAATATCTACATGAATTAATCAATGGACCACTCCAACAAGCTGCTCTGTCTAAGAAAGTCTGACGGTGTTTTTCATTAATTCTGATCTTGCAGCATTCAAAAATATCAGTGGGCGTCTGGGCGACTGGTGTAATGCCAGTGCATTAAAAAATTGACCTTACAGATCCAATATATAACACTTGTCACCATAGATTCCAGGAGAAATCAATATGTCTGGCACTATCTCTCCACCAGTGTCATGGAAATACTTAAGTACAGTTAGAACTTCCGAGTACAGGGGTCTAGTTTTTCTTAGCCAATAGAACCAGTCCATGTTGATTAATGAGCGGGTGCTACACCTACAGATATAGAACAGCAAAGGAATAGAACCAGTCCATGTTGATTAATGAGTGGGTGCTACACCTAAAGATATAGAACAGCAAAGGAATAGAACCAGTCCATGTTGATTAATGAGCGGGTGCTACACCTACAGATATAGAACAGCAAAGGAATAGAACCAGTCCATGTTGATTAATGAGCGGGTGCTACACCTACAGATATAGAACAGCAAAGGAATAGAACCAGTCCATGTTGATTAATGAGCGGGTGCTACACCTACAGATATAGAACAGCAAAGGAATAGAACCAGTCCATGTTGATTAATGAGCGGGTGCTACACCTACAGATATAGAACAGCAAAGGAATAGAACCAGTCCATGTTGATTAATGAGCGGGTGCTACACCTACAGATATAGAACAGCAAAGGAATAGAACCAGTCCATGTTGATTAATGAGCGGGTGCTACACCTACAGATATAGAATAGCAAAGGAATAGAACCAGTCCATGTTGATTAATGAGCGGGTGCTACACCTACAGATATAGAACAGCAAAGGAATAGAACCAGTCCATGTTGATTAATGAGCGGGTGCTACACCTACAGATATAGAACAGCAAAGGAATAGAACCAGTCCATGTTGATTAATGAGCGGGTACTACACCTACAGATATAGAACAGCAAAGGAATAGAACCAGCCCATGTCGATTAATGAGTGGGTGCTACACCTACAGATATAGAACAGCAAAGGAATAGAACCAGTCCATGTTGATTAATGAGCGGGTGCTACACCTACAGATATAGAACAGCAAAGGAATAGAACCAGCCCATGTTGATTAATGAGCGGGTGCTACACCTACAGATATAGAACAGCAAAGGAATAGAACCAGTCCATGTTGATTAATGAGCAGTTGCTACACCTACAGATATAGAACAGCAAAGGAATAGAACCAGTCCATGTTGATTAATGAGCGGGTGCTACACCTACAGATATAGAACAGCACAGGAATAGAACCAGTCCATGTGTAAGACGCAATTATTCCCTCCCCACTCACCCACCTCCACCAGTTTTTCCTTTAATGACCTGCCGTTGTATTGAATATTATAATATTATGCATATTAGTATACGAAACATTGAAATTGTGTGCATGTGTGCCTGGTTATTGTAATATCCTGGTATGCAACTGGGATATTTTGCATATTATTATAGTTTGATCTATTATGTTTAGTCTGTAGCTATGGTAATGCTAGCACCTGTGTATTTAAATTATCATCTGTTTCAAAACCACCAGAAGGTATTTAAAATTTCTTCACTTGTTACATTCACTACGACTTACTGATGCATACATGTATATGAGCATGGTTTTCGTGTCCAGCACTTTTTGGTTACATCATCAATCCTTTGGTGTCCAAGAATTTGAAGTCCAAATATTTCAGAGTATTGTGTGCATACATGTTCCTTGACACACAAGCTTTCATTCGGTGCAAGTACAAGAAGAAATTTTGTGGGGTATAGCTTTTATCGACTTATTAATATTCATGACCTTTGTGATGTAACAAGGGACACTATACATAAAAGATGATCAATTCCACAAACAGAGAAACTGTTTTGAAAATTAAGGACTTTGTTTTGCCTTGTGCCACTCATTATTGTTATTTGAATACATATTTTTACATCCAAAATAATAAACAAGAGGTCAATGACCTTGAAGCTCTACTGATAGATTTTGATTTCAGGAAGTAGTCGCTACAAACTTGTTTTTTGAAAATTATTATTAGCCGTGGCGGCCATCTTAAATTTCCGGCCAACCTGAAATTTTGCTAGGATCAATTAGACATCAAGAGCAACATTCCTGTGAAGTTTCATGAAAATCCGTCAAGTAGTTTCAGAGGAGTAGTCGCTACAAGTTTTCATTATATAACTCTATGTAAACAAAGATGGCCACTGGCAGCCATGTTTAACGTCGAATCAAAACGATTTTTGACAAGGACCAACATCATGTCATGCTGATCATTTTAGAAAAAGTCCCATATCAATATCACTTATAGTTTTCAAGAAGTAGTCGCTACAAACTTGTATTTTGAAAATCTATTTTTAGCCATGGTGGCCATCTTGAATTTCCGGCCGATCTGAAATTTTGCTGGGATCAATTAGACATCAAGAGCAACATTCCTGTGAAGTTTCATGAAAATCCGTCAAGTAGTTTCAGAGGAGTAGTCGCTACAAGTTTTTACTATATAACTCTATGTAAACAAAGATGGCCGCTGGCAGCCATGTTTAAGGTTGAATCAAAACGATTTTTGACAAGGACCAACATCATGTCATGCTGATCATTTTAGAAAAAGTCCCATATCAATATCACTTATAGTTTTCAAGAAGTAGTCGCTACAAACTTGTTTTTTAAAAATCTATTTTAGATTTGGCGGCCATCTTGGATTTCACATCAACATGAATTTTTGCTAGGATCAACTAGACTTCATGGGCAACATTTTTGTAAAGTTTCATGAAAATCCATTCAGTAGTTTCAACAGAGGAGTAGTCACTACAAAAAAAAGTTTACGGACAGACGGACAGACAGACAGAAGGACAACGGACGCCGCACCACGGCATAAGCTCTGCTGATCTCTGATCAGTTGAGCTAAAAATGACACTTTCTTTAGAAAATTCATACAGATGTAACTGGACACAAATTCCACATTAAATGTGTCATATCTGGGTTATTTAGGCTAACTAGCATTTGGTCCAAAGTTATTTTCTGATTAGGAAAAAAACAAGAGACACAAGAGGGCCTGTGGACGCTCTACTGGCTAAAGATAAAGTTTATGCACAAGGGGTAATAACTCTTTCAAATATTGTTCAATGGTGATGATATACGCAACTAGGCTTGGTACTGATTGTCCCCGACAAGTTTTATTGAAATCCAGCCAGAGGTTCAGGAGAACTTGTCTGTACAAAGTTAGTGTATTAAAACCTTTAAGGGGTCATAACTCTGCCAAAATTCATTCAACCAGAACACGGCAATGACAGGTGCAACTAGGCTTGGTACTGATCATCCCCATCAAGATTCGTTGAAATCCAGCAAGGAGTTCACAACAGACTTATCTGGACAACGTTTCTCTTAAAACCTTTAAAGGGCCAAAACTCTGCCAAAAATCATTCAACCCGAATATGGCGATGATATGCACAACTAGGCTTGATACTGATCATCCTTATCAAGTTTCATTAAAATCCAGCCAGGGGTTCAGGAAAACTAGCCCGGAAAATGTTTGTGTATTAAAAACCTTTAAAGGGCCATAACTCTACCAAAAATCTGTTAACCGGAATGCGATGATGATATGCACAACTGAGCTTGGTGCTGATCATCCCTGTAAAGTTTCCTTAAAATGTGAGGAGATGTTCAGAAGAAGAGTCCAGACAAAGTTTGTGTATTAAAACCTTTAAAGGACCATAACTCTGCCAAAAATCATTCAACAGGAACACGGCAAAGATTTGCACAACTAGACCCGAAACTGATCATCACTAAAACGTTTCATTTAAATCCGGCCAGGGTTCAGGAGAACTAGTCAGGACAAAGTTTGTGTATTAAAACCTTTAAAGGGATATAACTCCGCCAAAATCATTCAACCGGAACACGGTGACGATATGTACAACTAGGCTTGGTACTGATCATCCCTGAAAATTTTCAATGAAATCTGGCCAAACAAAGGTCCTTTCTTCTTAATGAGGCCAAAATATAGCATATTTCAGAAAATCAAGGGCCATAACTCCGGTGTAAATGTTCTAATCTGACTGGTTTTCAAACTTGTCGGACTCATTGATAGTAACAATCTGGTAAAGTTTGGTAAAGATCGGATGAAAAATGAAGACCCTATCATGTTAACGAGGCAAAATATAGCAATTTTAACTAAATCAAGGGCCACAACTCCGCTGTTACTGGTCCAAACTGGCTGGTTTTCGAACTTGTCTGAGCTTTCATTTATATTAACAATCTGGTATAGTTTGGTAAAGATCGGATGAAAAATGAAGGCCCTATCGTCTTAACGAGGCAAAATATAGAATTCTTTACTAAATCAAGGGCCATAACTCCGCTGTTGCTGGTCCTATATGGCTGGTTTTCAAACTTGTCCCAGCTTTTATTGATATTAACAATCTGGTAATGTTTAGTAAAGATCGGATGAAAATTGAAGACCCTATCGTCTTAACGAGGCAAAATATAGCCTTTTTAACTAAATAACTCCGCTGTTAAAAGTCTGATATGGCTGGTTTTCGAACTTGTCCTAGCTTTTAACGACATTAGCAATCTGATAAAGTTTGGTAAAGATCGATGAACAATGAAGCCCCTATCGTCTTAAGATATAGCATTTTTAACTAAATCAAGGGCCATAACTCCACTGTTACTAGTTCGATATGGCTGGTTTTCGAACTTGTCCGAGCTTTCATTGATATTAACAATGTGGTAAAGTTTGGTAAAGATAGGATGAAAAATGAAGGCCCTATCGTCTTAACAAGGCAAAATATAGCATTTTTAACTAAATCAAGGGCCATAACTCCACTCTTACTGGTCCGATCTGGCTGGTTTTCGAACTTGTCCGAGCTTTTATTGATATTAACAACCTGTTAAAGTTTGGTAAAGATCGGATAAAAAATGAAGGCCCTATTGTCTTAACGAGACAAAAGTTAACGACGGACGGACGACGGACTGAAGACGGACAACTCACCATCCCATAAGCTCTGCTGGCCCTTGGCCAGTAGAGCTAAAAATTGTATTGCCATGAACAATGTTTTTGCCACAGTGCAGATGTAACATTGGACACGATTGCCATATGGCAAAGAGAAGAAAATAAATACTTAAGTTTCAGTAGTTTATTTGTTGGTTTTATGTTTTTTGTTTGTTAATTTTGTGTTACTTAATATAAATTCCAGTTCTTTTTCACAATTCCATTTTTATATATTAAATATTTGCATGTTTGTTGCATGTTGAGTTCAGTTGTGTTGACTCTGTTACTTAATATAAATTCCAGTTATTTTCACAGTTTTATTTTAATATATTAAATATTTGCATGTTTGTTGCATGTTGAGTTCAGTTGTGTTGACTCAAGTTTATGATGTTTCTCTAACTGATGATTCCTGGAAACACTGTATGGGTCACCAACATAATCAGGACGAAACACATCCGACAGCAGATCTTTTCATAGATAAATATGATGTTAATGCAGAAAATTATATAATTCTAACTTCCATGACACATAAACGTTTTTACATACATTTATATGAGGCAAAACCACTGATCAGACTTTCGAGTGTGTCCCAAGGAACAATTTTGGCCACTGAAACTATTTCGGAATCAGGCAAGCAGGTTCTGACAAGAAGATTTTAAATTTTCCACTATATACTTATAGGAAAAAGTGACCACGCCCTCTGGCGGCCATGTTTTTTGATGAATCAGAATAATTTGAACAATCTTGGTAGATGGTCACCCAAGAAACATTTGACTGACATTATTTCAAAATCGAGCCAGCAGTTTCTGACGAAAATATTTTTTTTAAAGTTTCCACTATATACATATAAGGAAACTGGCCCCGCCCACTAGTGGCCATGTTTTTTAACGATCAGAATAATTTTAACGATCTTGGTAGAGGGTCACCCAAGGAACATTTAAGCCAAATTATTTTCAAACGGCCAGTAGTTTTGGACAAGAAGATTTTTAAAGTTCTTCCTTTCCATTGCTATGGCAACCAGAGTTCTGCATTGAATTCAATTCTTTGAAAAACTTTGAAAGGGGACCATGCAAGGAAAATCCCTATGAAGTTTGATCAAAATTGAAAGCTTTTTAGACGCCTTTTTTTCCGACGACAAACGGACGTCGAAACCCAACGTTGTATTGATGTTGGATTACTATGGCAACCAGAGTTCTGCACTGAAAACTTTGAAAGGGGACCATGCAAGGAACATCCCTATGAAGTTTGATCAAAATTGGCTGAGCGCTTTAAGAGAGGTCATTTGAAGGAAATTGTTGACGGACGATGGAGTACAACCAACGATCCTAAAAGCTCACTATGAGCACTTCGGAAGTGCTCAGGTGAGCTAAAAATCAAAGGGTCATAACTCTGTGAAAAAACATTTAGTGCATATGGACCGTGACTTTAAGCAAAAGGATTATCACTACATATTTTTTAAAAAATCAAAGGGCCACAACTCAGTGAAAAATCATCCGAGCGGAGCCAAACGTGCTGACAAGATGCACAACTAGGCTAGGTACAAATCACTCTTGGGAAGTTTCATCGAAATCCGGCCAGGGGTTTTGGAGAGGAAGCGCAGATAAGAATCTCTATACATGTACACTTTATCTAACATGGACACAAAAATCTGGGATTTTGTTATCTTCAACTTTTATTTCATTTAAAGGATTAAATTATATTGAGAAACCCTTTTCCTCACTTTTATGGCACTGAATTATTACATTCTGTGTCAGTTTAAGTACAGTTAAACAATTAATAGGCAGAATAATTGATGATGTAACAAAGACAACATCTTCTGTTACAGGGGTTGTAACATTGACCACGCGTAATACTGTATGTGATTAAAAACATTCAAACTCAGAATAATTTTCAATAAACTTACTGCACTTTAAAACATATCAAAAGCTATTTTTCTTTAAACATCTTTTATTACCACAGTTATCATTTAGTAATCAAGCAGTATGTAAATATTGATAAAGATGTAACTGAGACATCAATATCTTACTTAAAAGTGTAACACTACAAGGACAAAAAGTGTAACATTACAAGGACACCAAAGTTAATGCCAAAGTTACATATATAAAGCACAATTTTGTAGCCTTTTAACAGTTTTCAGTCTAAATAATATATTAAATGTCATTCAACTTAAACACATCACCCATAAAAGTTTTATAATTTAAAACTATTTATGACAAAGTAATCAACATAAATTCAAAGATGTAACGGTGACACAATTTTAAAAGAAATCCTGAAATCTGGGTCAATGTTGGTCTTAAATTACCATCTTCTTTGCATTCAATTATAGAAACCATCAAACTGTACATACTGACACATGAAAACAACTTAATGTTATTTATAAATTTCTATTCAGTAAATAGTTACCTTGAATGACAAATTCGATGACTATATGCTCAGAGGTAACGCAGACACACAAATTTATCAGTGATATTGTTGTCACTGTTACATCTTATTGGAATAGTTCAGATTTTGCATGTCTCTGAAACATTACCAACTAAAAGTGTGTAAAATTTACACGGTTTACATTTATAAAATTAATAACTATTGTAAAAACAACCCCTTCCATGGCCATTGTGCGTATAAGCTCATTTTTCTACAAAATATTCCAGTTCCACATGTACGCATACTGGGTGGGGAATGTTTCACCGGTTTCAAGCCGATTGTTCATTTATTTTACGCATCAATCTACACGAGTTTACAAGGAAATCCATTATTTATAATCTTATACCATCACAAACCCTGTAAACTAGCTGAATACGCAATAAACATGAAACAAAGTCACCGAGGCATCGTTTACAGACGTAACATCGTATTTCAACTCACACTGGCAATGCTGCATCGGCTGCCGTTTTGGATACATCTCGCGAGAAAGTTGTTTCCAAACGCGAAATGTCGCTTAGGTCAATGCAAATTATAAATAAAAACCAACATGTTTGGGCTTAATTCGCGTTTCCCGAGAAAACCAGTATTTTTCAGATGTTGATGACGTAACATTTTGACACAGTTTTTTCTCTCAAAAAATTGTTTGAACATGCATGCTGTCAATATGCATCATGCAGTGAACGTGACTTCGTACAAAGTCAATTTCGTACCTATTCAGTTTCGCACCCGTTATAAAATCGACGATTATAAAAAATATGAAAGAGCAAAAACAATAGATTTTTTAGACGTAACAAGTTTGGACACGAAAGTTACGTCATTAACAGGGGTCATATATTCTCTGATTTCTCTTGAAATATCAGATTTTCTTCTAAGATAAGGCATTTATTTGTTAAAATGGTCTAACTTTATAACAATAAATCATTGGTGAATGGTTTATTCCATTGCTTTATGCAGTGACACGCTGTCATTGCACCCACCCCTAAAAAATGTCCACCGTTTGTCCACAAAATCACAACTTTGATTCCATTTGCTGAGGTCAGCATTTAGAGTAAACTCAAAGTATGTGCCTGATTTAATGAAGGTTTGTGTGACAATTCTAATGGTGTGTATAGTTTTATGTTTAAAAAGATGAAAATATACTAAAAAATGAGTTTTTTTAGATTAACCAAAAAGTGCTATACACGAAAACCATGCTCATATATCAAAAAAAAAAATCTGTAATATTAGAATTCTTTAATAAATGGCGGCAGTTCAATTTTTGACAATGTTCATCATTGTTTGCTTGTCTGTCATACATTGTAATGAACAATAGCTAGTTTTGTATGCCCTGTGACAGACAGTGAACTTTTTGCATTCATTTTCTGAATATATGCCATTTCTTTCTTTCTAAGGTTTATAGTCCCTCTACCATATGAGCCCCCGGGAAGAATCCCCCGTTGACTCGGCATTATGTTTGGACTATATATTGCCATTACCTTTAAGTTAAAATTATACTGAATTAACTGGAACTATCACTAAAGGTGATGAATATCCCCTCTTAAATTCTAAGTCAAACAAAGGGCCATAGTTCTGTAATAAATTAGGCCATCAACACTGGGTGATGTAGAGGGATATACGCCATCAGTTAATTGTTATTTGTATAATTATGAATCTGCAAAGGAAGTTTCCAAACTTCAAATGTTTGGAAACTTCAGATGTAACAGGGCTTTTTCTAGGTGTCCCATGGGGCCGAAAAATGATCCCGTTCTCAACGCACAATAGTGTCTTTTTCTCCAGATGTTTAAAAAATTCCCGATCTCAAAAATAAACAGAGGTCAATGACCTTGAAGCTCTACTGACAGATTTTGATAGCCAGATCAGCCATGGGAACTGTGAAGTTTGAAATAAGACCAACACTTTCAGAGAAGTAGTCGCCACAAGTTTTTCCTATATCACTATAATAAACAAAAATGTCCCCTGGTGGCCATGTCATTGCCAGTCATTTTAGTAAACGTTCCAAATCAATACCACTTTTTTGAGAAGTAGTTGCCATAAACTTGTATTTAAGGGCTATTGGTCAGCCATCTTTGAAAAGAAAATCCAAAATGGATGGGGTATGGTTAATTGAAATTTTCATCCAAATGCATATTATAGGCATGAACAATGTCAATGATATAATAGATGACAGTAATTCAACACTATTGATATGAACATAATATCAGAAACAATATTTATTTGGCAGAAATAGTGCCCTTTATATTTGAAAAGTTTAGTACAATTTTACTCGAAGATGTTTTGTTTTTTTGTCCATAGAATTGTCCATTTATCTAAAAATGGCACACGAGACATCATTTCTAAATAAAGTAAGCCATGTTATCACATAATCAAAAATTCGAAGTACACCATTGTTAAAAATGAAGATTTTCTTTATACGCCATGTGCCTTCAACACACACACGGTACACATGAAAAGCATTCATGTGAATTGTAAATTGAAACATGCGGTATGGTGAAACATTCGGATAAACACAGGTCATTTGATCGTTTTCATATGTTATTATTTAGTTTGTGCCAATTTTATTCGAATATAATAATAAATTACTTTTGTTTTGCCATGTTTCTATTCACAACAGTCACTCAGTTGTGTTATTATTGTTGCCATTTATAATAGTTTGACAATTAAAACCGTCAGTGCCACCATACTATAGCAATGAGATTATTTTGAAAGTACATGCCATTGAAATAATAGCTTCTTTTTTTACAGTGATTGACTTTGAAATGTGGATGATGCGTCGTATTTTTTTTTTAATTTAGAAATGATATCTCATAAGCCATTTTTAGATAAATGGAATGGACAAATTTATTTAACATAAAAAACAAAACATCTTCGAGTAAAATTGTACTAAACTTTTTGAATATAAAGGGCACTATTTCTGTCAAATAAATATTGTTTCTGATATTATGTTCACATCAATAGTGTTGAATTACTGTCAACTATTATACATTGACAATGTTCATGCCTATAATATGCATTTCGATGAAAATTTCAATTAACCATACCCCATCCATTTTGGATTTTCTTTTAGGATAGCTTAAAGGGGTTGATGCACTATTTTCAAACACAATTTATTTTAAAGGGCTCTGAAAAACTTGAAAAAAGCTGAAAGAATTATCAAAATGCCATGAAAAATAAAGGAGATATGACCTATTGAAAATTTGCAAAGAACATAAATGGAGGCGGCCATCTTTGAACGATGACGTCATCGCGCCGTTTTACCATATAAGGCATATTGACGAAATGTATTTTAAAGCAAAGAAAACCACTGCAAATTGATTAAAAATAAATATAAAGATGTAAAATGCATACATTTTAGTATTATTTTTCATTTGCAGTGATTTTCTTTGCTTTAAAAGACATTTTGTCAATATGCCATATATGGTAAAACGGCGCGATGACGTCATCGTTCAAAGATGGCCACCTCCATTTATGTTCTTTGCAAATTTTCAATAGGTCATATCTCCTTTATTTTTCATGGCATTTTGATAATTCTTTCAGCTTTTTTCAAGTTTTTCAGAGCCCTTTAAGATAAACTGTGTTTGAAAATAGTGCATGGTCAACCCCTTTAATTTGGGGCAAGTGACTTTTGAAATTGGGGCAAGTGACATTTTGGGCAGGGCAAGTGGGTTTTGAAAATATTTCCAGACCCCTCCAGTACAGTCTCAATGGTTATATTCGGGAAATCAGAATCAAAATAAAATCTTAAAATCCTATAATTTGTGTCTTTTTCTGAGAGCCAAAAATACTAAGGAGACTTAATCCTTACCCTACTATGAATGTATAATTGACTGTCCTTTCTTTGAATTTGGACCAGTCCATTTTTTAAAACCCTGATCAGCATGCCAGTCATTTCGGTAAAGGTTCCAATTCAATATCACTTACGGTTTTTGAGAAGTAGTCGCCACAATGTCGCATTTTTTTTTAAATATATTAAACATTATTTACGAAACATTATAGTTTATGTACAAAACATTTTTCGTAAAGTATAGCTGTATTTATATCATGCTTATAAGCGAAGCACTTGGTAACTGTCGCATGAGTGTTGCGTGATGGATTCTTAAATAGTCTTTTTTGTGCAGACCTCGTTCTTGCCTGGGATTTTTTGTAATTGTTGATGGATTTCCAAGTCAGTTGAGCATATTTTGGTAAACCAATGTTGCAGAAACGAAGAAAAATGAATACCTGATCCAATCGCGGAGTGACATTTACGCACGGACCATTATCATGATTATAGAGGTAAAAAAAATATACATGTACTACAAAACAATTTCTTATTCTCTTTATCCCTCTCTCTCCTGTAGGGGTAGAGGAGTGGGGTGGGCCTGTGGGACTACTCTACTAGCTCCATAAGTCGCCATAAGAATCTTAAAGGGACACACGGCAATCTTGATTTTTTAAAAACTCACGGCGTCCCGTTAGTTATCCTCTTAACTTGCATTTGTTCAATCATTAATATTAATTGTTAGAATAGTTCAAAGCAAATTATTTTTGCATATTACTAACTTTTTATAATATTGCACCAGTAATATATTTAAAAATTTGGTAAAATAATGATGAAAGTTGGAAGCTCAATTTTTTATTTAATTATATGCAAGCAGTTTTAAAGTCAAAATGACGCAGGATAAGTAAATTGAGGAGCAAATTTTAATGTTTGAAAAGAGTCAACACACGAAATTAGGTTGAATTAACCGATGATGTTGGCACTGCTTTTGGCACATATTTAGGCAATAAACAGACCTGTTGGCAAGATCTACAAGTATGTAAACTTCAAAATTCAAAAATACATTTTTAAAAGTCCAGGCTCTTATGTGCCCATCGCGTCAGGCCCCGATTTGAAATGGACAGGCCCTGATTTGAAATGGACAGGCCCTGATTTAAAATGGAAAGGTCCAATATTTTTTTCTTATTGGAAATGTGTCTTTATTCACTTTTATAGCACACATTAATTTTGTTACGTATGTATTAATCAAGCTCAGAACCTCCTCCGACTATATTTTTCTTTTTGCTACCACTTTATGCTTCCTGGTCAGCGGACTTATTTACCATTTCGTTTAAAATATGTTAGAATAGAATATTACATAGCAATTTATAACCAATGCAAAGGAGAGTACTAGCACTTTTGCCAAACGATAATAATCAGAGCCGACTTGGTGAAACTGGAGCTAAACTTGGAGCCAAATTTTTAATCAGGTTTTATGAGACTATCAGAGCCTCCTCTGGCTATATCTTTTCTTTTTGTCACCACTTTCTCCAAGTAAAGAATTAGGAGCCTAGACTAGAATTCGTTTAAAAGTAGGATTCCAGGAACTCCTTACACCTTAAATAATGAATAGAAATATACTTTATATCTGTATTTATACATATACAGTATATATATTTTTCTTTCCACCAACATGTATTTGTAAAGGACAATTTTCTTATTTATGTAAAAAAAAAAAAAAAAAAAAAAAATATATATATATCCGAAATTATGTACCATCCGAACTACTATGACACCGCACTTTTACGGCCCGAACATTTCACAAACATTCAATCGAAATACCATCAATAACGATTTTTTTTTCATGCAATAGTGTGTTTTTAATGACAAAAACGGTATTTCTTATCACAAAGGAAAGAAAACACAGCCTTAATAGCAGAGTAATGAGTTTTATGTCAACAACTGTCGACCTCAAAGTTGTGACAAACTGCCGACACGAAGCCAGGCATAATATTCAAAGTTCTTATTGTTTCAATGTGTGTATAATACATTTTAATTACTTTATTGCAAGTGTTTTCACAGTTCATGGGATTATTTTGTCTTGAGGAACTTGAGCTTGAGATCCAGTAAAACAGATTTTTTGGGGGATTTCTTTTTTTATTTTATTTTTTTTTTATTTTTTTTAAGACAGGCCCGACGGGCTCCTCGTCTGCAAAATGAGACAGGCCCGGAATGGATTTCGAGGAGCCCCGGGCGTCGGGCTATCCTATTTCTTGAGCACTGAAAGCAGCCATGTTTAAGGTCAAATCAAAACGATTTTCGACAAGGACCAACATCATGTCATACTGATCATTTTAGAAAAAGTCCCATATCAATATCTCTTATTGTTTTGAAGAAGTAGTCGCTACAAACTTATTTATTTTAAATCTATTTTTAGCTGTGGCGGCCATCTTGAATTTCCGGCCGACCTGAAATTTTTCTAGGATCAACTAGACATCAAGAGCAACATTCCTGTGAAGTTTCATGAACATCCGTCAAGTAGTTTCAGAGGAGTAATCGCTACAAGTTTTTACTATATAACTCTATGTAACCAAAGATGGCCACTGGCAGCCATGTTTAACGTCGAATCAAAAAAAAATTCCACAAGGATCTACATCATGTCATGCTGATCATTTTAGAAAAAGTCCCATATCAATATCACTTATAGTTTTCAAGAAGTAGTCGCTACAAACTTATTTTTTAAAAATCTATTTTTAGCTGTGACGGCCATCTAGAATTTCCGGCCGACCTGAAATTTTGCTAGGATCAATTAGACATCAAGAGCAACATTCCTGTAAAGTTTCATGACAATCCGCCAAGTAGTTTCAGAGGAGTAGTCGCTACAAGTTTTTAGTATATAACTCTATGTAAACAAAGATGGCCGCTGGCAGCCATGTTTAACGTTGAATCAAAACGATTTTTGACTAGGATCAACATCATGTAATGCTGATCATTTTAGAAAAAGTCCCATATCAATATCACTTATAGTTTTCAAGAAGTAGTCGCTACAAACTTATTTTTTAAAAATCTATTTTTAGCTGCGACGGCCATCTTGAATTTCCGGCCGACCTGAAATTTTTCTAGGATCAATTAGACATCAAGAGCAACATTCCTGTAGAGTTTCATGACAATCCGCCAAGTAGTTTCAGAGAAGTAGTCGCTACAGGTTTTTACTATATAACTCTATGTAAACAAAGATGGCCGCTGGCAGCCATGTTTAACGTTGAATCAAAACGATTTTTGACTAGGATCAACATCATGTCATGCTGATCATTTTAGAAAAAGTCCCATATCAATATCACTTATAGTTTTCAAGAAGAAGTCGCTACAAACTTGTATTTTAAAACTCTATTTTTAGCTTTGGCGGCCATCTTGGATTTCACATCAACATGAATTTTTTCTAGGATCAACTAGACTTTATGGGCAACATTTCTGTAAAGTTTCATGAATATCCATCCAGTAGTTTCAGCTGTGAAGTCGCTACAAATAAAAGTTTACGGACAGACAGACGGACAGACGGACGACGGACGCCGCACCACGGCATAAGCTCTGCTGATCTCTGATCAGTAGAGCTAAAAATTATATTGCTTTTTGTATTAAACTTGTGCGACTAGAAGTTCATAAAAGGACATTTAAACAGTTACACGACAACATAAATATGTCCCGTTTTATTAACAAACGTTTTACTTTTAGTTAAGATTGCGAACCCCAATCTATTGCGAACCCCAATGTTTGGTGAGACAATCTTAAAAATCTAAGGTATATATAGAATAGGTGCAGTTCATATCTCCACTATCTTAACAATACTCCCTGTACTTTGTAATACTGATTTCTGTTATCGATTCCCGCTTTGTTCAAACACTGCACATAAAGGAATAGAATGACGAAGTCAAATTGCATGTTTTTTGTGTGTGCTTGTTGACCTATGTAAGAAATTAATCATAGGTCATTACCTGACACATGAAGGCCAATAAAATGTTTAAAGTAATACAAAATCTCTATTTTTAAAGTTTATTTCAAAACAGAAAAAAAAACACCAAAAAAATGCAATAATCGGGGAGATCTCTTGAATTTTATTTTAAATAGGATTAGATAAATTTAGTTTATTAATTTGTTTTGTTGCATTTATATTGTTCTTATTTACTATTAATATTTCAGGGCCTTCCCCAGGAATTTTTTAAGGGATAGTGGCATTTAACGTGCGAGGGTGCGGGAGGGGGTCCCCCCTTGCATGTAGATGTTTTGAAGTAAATAGGGGTTTTGGCATGCAACCGACACATTTAAAAAGTGTTTTAAATATATCTACCAGTCTGCCATAGATAGTACTTGTAGATTTTTTTACTGTTTTTTGTTGTTGTTTTTTTGGAAAAAGATGATAACACACAACTTTATACATTGTTTCCTTTGCTGTTCTAGATTTTTTTTTTATCTTGTAAACACGTCATTATAGATGTGGTGAAGTTAAGCAGGAGTAATTATATTATTTTTAAGTGAATAACATTTAAAAAAAACACTTGAAAACGCAGTGTCGTGTGTTTTTTAAGCATCCGAAATAAGGACTATCCGGATTTACATCAACTTTTTACGCTAACATTGTATTACAATAACTTAACGTCTAAGTCATGTTAACTGCATCAAGTCATTAGCGTTTTGAAAAAAAAGACAATAGGAAACGGTTATAACGGTTAAAAGTTTATTTAAATATTATAAAATTGCTGTCTTTATAAATTATTCATAATTAATCATAATTAATCGTTTTAGTTGAAACAGGAAGCAAATTCAAAACCGGAAGTAACCTAAATTTATAACCTGCAACCCCGAGATTCTTATAATTTTATGTGATTATCGAATAATTTGCGTTTGTGAGATTATTTTCTCATCATTATCTATTTAAAACGCGATAAAATGGATGGAGGCACGTTAATTCAACGCTACAATAATATATAAAATAAGTAAATTGTTTTCACATTTGATGACGTAATACGTTTACAGGTCATGTACGCATGGTTGAATTCTTGAATTAGACACTTATCACGGAGGTAATTACCACCTCTGCCCCTCTAATCCTTATGAAAACACTCCAATCAGGAGCTAAGGACGTATGCTTGTCAGGAGTTTATGCCTCAAGGCGTTATTTGATCAGATATGTGATTAATTAACACTGGGAAATGAATGTTTTGACCCACTTTTAAGGGATCGCGGCACGGTTTTAAAGGGTCGCGGTCAGATTAAGGATCGCGGCATGTCTGTTTCAAAAGTTAAGGGATCGCGGCGCCGCTACGCCATAAATGGCTGTGGAAGGCCCTGTACTTGATTTACATAATATAGTTTATATTACTACCATATCATTACATAATATAGTTTATATTACTACCATATCATTCATTATTTGTAAATAGTTTTATCTTTATAATTTATATTTACATTAGTTTTTAATTACTACTTCATTTCTTCATCTTTCATCAGTTTTTGCGCACAATATGACCTATTTATGTGTCGACATGCCGTAAAACAACACTCATTCATTACTATTAATACATATTTAAATACCACTGTTCTTGTCCAGTAAGCTCAATTAAATAAATTATATTCCAAATATGTTACGCGGATCGGTGGTTTATTTGGTTAAGATCAAACGAAAAATTAAGGACCTACATGTATATCTCGTTAACAAAGCAAAACATTGCACTTTTCATGCAATCAAGGGCCGCAACTCTACTGTTTCTGCTAAAATTTGACTGGTTACCAAACTTGGTGAATTCAATAAATCAAGGGTCACAACTCTGGAGTTATTAATCCGATCAGCTGGTTTTTAAAACTTGTCTGAGCTTTCATCAATATCAACAATCTGGTCAAAATTGGAATATATCAAATGCAAAAAGATTGTGCTCAAGTGTTCACATCAAAAAGTTAACGGACAAGCAATTGAAAATGCGCAATACCAAAAGCTTACCAGAAGAGCTAAAAATTCCTGATCATACATGTATGTCCATGTTACTGTAGATAAAATATCAAACAATTTCGATTATGAGGCTAGAAACGGACCCAAAAATTGACCAAAATCTTACGCCCCCCATCAAACAATTTCGATGCACGCCCTCAGTATAAAAAAAAATCTCGCTCGCTAGACGCATAATGGCTAATGAGTGGTTTAATTAACACATTGTTAAATCCTTTTATTTGAAAACAGACTTTTTTACCCTATCAATGCACTACCGCAACCGTTTTATGAGGCTAGAAACAGACCCGAATATTGACCAAAATCTTACGCACCCCCTAAGCTGAAATCCTGGATCCGCCCCTGTAGTATACATGTATTAAAGGGACACATGGCAATCTTAAAAAAAAAAAAACTCTCATGGTGTCCCTTTAGTTTTTCTCTTAACTCGCATTTGTTCAACATTAATATTAATTGTTGGAATAGTTCAAAGCAAATTCTTTTTACATATTACTAACTTTTTATAATATTGTACCAATAATATATTTTAAAAAATTATAAAATAGTGAAAAAAATTAAAATCTCAATATATTTTTTTATTTAATTATTTGCAAGCAGTTTTAAAGTCAAAATGACACAGGATAAATAAACCGGGGAGAAATTTTTTAATGTTTGAATAAAACTTAAGATTGCCATGTGTCCCTTTAAAGTTAAAACAAGTCTAGGCTCGCGTTAACCATTCGCCAAATCGCCATAGGCGAAAAGAAACCCGATCTGGCGAATGAAAATCGTAAGAAATACATATCAAATTGGCGTATCCAAATTTCCGACCGATTTTGTCTAAAATCTCGGAAAATCACGAATTCTAATACACAAAGTATTTCACTGTTTATAAAGCCACTACCCCGCTTGGTGTTGTTGGCTAATTAGCGATAATCAATTTGGACTGATAAACTAATTATCGCAGTGTTTATTGAAGACCGCTGTAATTTATTGTTTCTATTGTCACTGTGCGATAGACTCCGCCCACTGTTCCGCCTCTTGCTGTCAATCAACTTGTTTGTGACCCCGCGCTCAATATTATCCACATATTTAACTGTGTTATCGAGCCGGGTAAAACATTAAAAATAACGTGGCGCCCTCTAGCGGGCATAATGGCTTTTCACAAAGTTTGCTTACGAATTAATAAGCTCGAGATGCCGTCGGTGTTTTTCGAACTTTACGATCAATGATAAGAGTAATTAGTTGTACACCCGGTAGCGATGCCGTCGGTGTTTTTTCGAACTTTACGATCACTGATAAGAGTAATTAGTTGTACACCCGGTAGCGTAAACTGGAACAATGGCAAGTGTGAACCGATGTTTGATCGACTGTCTCTGAATTGGGATAATTTATGGTTGAACAATCAACATGAAAAAATGCAAAGGGTGCGCTTACTCAAAATATTGAGGTACAATTTTAGAATGAAGTGGCTTTTATTACTTACTCTGTGCATAATATTCGTGATGTATGTGGCATTTCTGAATTTTGTCTCACAATGCAGCGCGATCTTTCTAGCTCCTTTGGAACTACTGTTAGTTGAACTTGTTTTATATGCCTCAGCTTAGCCTTACATTTTTAAATATATTTATTTTATTTGAATTTCTATGAATGTTAGTAGGCCTATATTTAAATACATTTAATGAAACTACTTAATGGTTTAATCAATGGTGACAAGAGTCTGAATTTTTATATTTTCTTATATGCATGCATTCATTGTCCTTTTTTAAATTTCAGTCGACATTTTTAAAAAAGTAAAATAGCATTAAATTAAATACAATTTTTAAAACTTTTTAAATATTGTACAGCTCCAATTGTAATTATAAGTAATTGTAAGCACTAAAGCAGAATGCATATGATGTGGACATATTGATACCTATACATTATCATATAGGTTAATAAAGCATACTTTTTTTAACTTACTGTTGATGTGTACGCAAACGCGAAGTTTTAGCACCTAAATATCTAGGCAAAAGTCTGGCTAAAGACATTCTAATCTGGCTAAAGGAATTTTTAGGGCTTTAGCCAGATTTGGCTAAAGGGTTTAAACTCCTAGCGCTAGCCTAGCAAGTTTAAAGCAAAAATGATACTTGATGAATAATTTGAGTAATCTTAATAATACTTTCAGGTTGTCATGACTTTGTGTCCATTTTAAAGTGGTCTTCTTATAAACATTGTAAATGGATATTATAATAATGTAATCAAAGGAAAGGTGACGGGTCAATGTCAAGATATACTTGGCCTGTTAGTGGTTTATTTTTATACTGTGTCCTGTCTGGTTATGTTATGACTGGTACAGATAGATAATATTTCATGTGCAAACAACCATAAATAAAACTTTTGTTACTGGTTACCAGATAATACTAGATAATATTTCATGTACAAACAACCATTATAAAACTTCTTTATTTTCCTTATTTTAATTCGTTGATAATGTTCAATAAACAGAAAGAACATTTTGGTAACTAGATTTTTATATTGACAATGATTCGGTCAGTGCAGACAAACACTGTATTTTTTAAATCAGTGATGTGTTATTCTTGCAGTATTAAGTTATTTGATGTTTGTTATACAATTATGGACTTTTCAGCTGTTATACATGATGTGATATGCACCAAAAAAATCATTATTGACCGAGGCGATAGCCGAGGTCAATAATGATTTTTTGGTACATATCAACATCATGTATAACAGCTGAAAAGTCCATAACTGTTTTATTATATATTATATAACCCTACGGATAAAGGCGAATGATATTAATAGGCGGCTCGTGGGATTCCCTGGTCTTCCCCTGTTACTATTTATAAAACTGGTAAATATCAGAAAAAAACAGGTCAATATCGCTAGATATTTTTTCTAAAAAATTACTTTTTAGCCAATGAAAACGCGTCTATTTATAGGTTATATAATAATTGTTGTTGTACGTCATTTTCAATACATGTAAGGTTATATATGACGGTAGATTTTTTGTGGTGGAAGCAGACCATCCACTTTTCCTGGATAGAACCAGTACTGTACAACTCGCGCCATTCGTAAGAATAAAGTTATTTGAAGGCAAGTTTTGGAATTATTGTGTAAAAGGAACACAGTTAGTGGCGTTTCTTTTTCCCTTCCAGTTCCAATGAATTTTTCTCAAAAACATAAGCGACAAACCTTCACATGATGAAGTTTGAAATCATGCGCAATCTGAAATAAACGGAGACCGTCGAAGTAGGGTGTGGAATATATTATATAATAAAATAAACAATATTTATGTTTCCCTTATAAAACAAAAAATTTAATACAATTACCTACTAGTAATATCAATTACCACATACTATAAACATATTACGTTATAATATGCTTATAATGTATAATTATATGCATTACTCAGTACACACATGTGAGATAATAGATACTATGAGATAATAGCATATAGTTCAAGTCAATTTAAGCCCTGCTTGCATTTAAAATCGACCCACCGTGTTTCCATAATATATGCAATGTAATAAATCAACGATTTTGTTGTATATAATGGATCCACATTTCATGTCCCGCGAGCAAAGCAGTAATGGGACAAAAATAGAACGATTACGTCAAACAAAAACAACTTGCACACGGTAATGTCATAATCTAGTCAATTAACACTAAATAACGACAACACAGCCCGCCGACTAAAACATACATATACTATACTTACTTAACAACTCAAAACACAAGACGATTTTTATTATCAGTGCCTTATAAATCCACATTTTCCCTTCAAATGGTAGACATGTTTCGTGTATTTTGTTATGCACTCCGAGTTTATCATTTCACCAACATGGCGCACACTGCATATATTGAAATCGGTCAGCTGTCTAGACGAATCGTCTAGGTCATTCTAGGTCGACATTCATTCAGCTTTAGTCCAATCAGAATCGACGATTGGTCAGCTCCGGTCATTTTCTAAGTCTCTCAGCTAATAATCAGCGTCCAGTATCATACCACAATACAATTCAATTCAATACACACATTTACAGTAATCCAAAGAAATGGACTCGTCCAATTTTGACACTGTAGACGATGACGCCATACTACACCAGATGATTTAATTGGAACGTTACACTATATAATAGGGGTGAGCCTCGTAGGGTTTAGTCCACAGTCCACACATTATGCCTGGGTGTTATTAATAGGTCTGTGGGTGTTCATATAGGCGGAGGGTCTATAATCTTTAGAATTACACACAAACACACACACACACACACCAGGGTTAGCTGCACCCTAATTGCATGTCATTGTGCGGCGTCCGCTGGTCCGTCCGTATGTCTGTCATTTGTGTGTGTATAGAAACTATTCCTTTGAAACTCTTTACTATATATTGATTTTCATGACACGTAACAGTAATGATGCTCTTGATGTTTACAGGAATGTGCATGAAACGTTCCTGATGTCTATATAGTTGGTCCTGACTAAAAAATCAAGTCGGTTGGAAATTCAAGATGGCCGCCACAGGTAAAAATAGATAATTAAAATACAATTTCTGTCGACGACTTCTATTGATTTGTAACCATAATGACTGGCATGGCATGTTGGTGCTCAACCAATCGGATCAATCTCTTTAGAATCATGTCATAATTACGCTTTGGTACTCTCCGCGATGTGATAACACTGCCTTGGAGTTTTTTTTTCATTCTAAGGTTTATAGTCCCTCTACCATATGAGCCCCCGGGAAGAATCCCCCGTTGACTCGGCATTATGTTTGGACTAAAATGATTTTGATTTTGAATTTTGAATCTCAAGAGTCGACCAAAGTGTCTGAATTGTCTGCCAAATATATAATCATAGGACTGGCGGTTAATTTAACCTAATTTCGCGCGCTATGATTATGGGTGTGTTTGGTGGGTTTTTTAAACTGTTTTTGATTTACTGTGTGTTTGGGTCCGCAACTGCATTACTTGATATAATTGGTTTGTCCTGGGGTGATGGGCCGTGGGGCGATGTGGGATACGCGTACTGCCCTGCTTGTTGCCTGGCATGGTACCGTATTTTATATTAATACCAAGTGACCATAGCCCTCTTTTATGGGGCCACGGCCCCTGGTTTGGGGTTTTACATATATTTTAAATGGTCATTGTTATGGGGTTTATTGGGCATCTCACTTTTTTACGTAGCTGTGTCTTAATGAAATTCAAGGGTCAGCAGAAACTGTTGCATACCAAAGGTGTATATTGATGTATTTTGGGTTATTATGCCTCTGGGCACGAGGCTTGATTAGTGTCTGGGCATGGTCAGTTTGGATCGATTAGGGGGAGGCTAGGAGCCTCACCGGTGGGAGCTTCCTGGGTGATGTCTTGTAGGTTGAATCTCGAATGCGTTGATGGTTTGATGATTCTTGAAGATGCCCAGGTGCACGTGTGCCACTCACTTAAGTTTTATGACAGCTTGTGCCCAAGGGCCGTAGACCGCGCTAACGTAGATAGGTTGGCGTTGCAGGTCCGGCATCCCTCTTCAAGACATCTTGGCGCATTATACTGACATATTAGTGAGATTCTAACCTATTATTGATTGGCCATACCTTTTGCTGGTTTTTAGGATCATAAAACGGCCTCATTTTTAGATTATTATTTACATTTTGGATTTGGGCAAATAGCCTTTATTGGTACATATGCATTTATATAATAGTTTATCATGGTTTTTATTTACAGAAACAAGATGGTTTGGTCAATCTCTTATAGGTGTAGATGGTACTTGTTGGTTAAGGTTATGTATACGTACCTCTTTGTCTGCCATCTCGTGTTTATAAGAGATTTGTTCCTTTACATATAGTATTTACATACACATATAATTAAATACTTCAAGTTAACTGCTTTTTTACACTATCTTCTTATCATTGACATGTCTTACTTGATTTCTAGTTGGTATTTATATATGATGGTGTATATTATTATTTACACATATTTACACCTATTACTGCATATATCACCACCTGCATACGTATAAGTATCTGTGCCGGTGCTTATATGACTGTATTAATCTTTCCAGACGGGGTTAGTTCTATTATAAATGTTAAGCTAGTATATGAGCCCGTACTCAAACTTGCTGACACGGACCCCAAAGACGCCACTCAAACTGCAGGACCACGGGTGGGCTTGTCGCGGCGCCGTCTGAGCTTTGTTCAAAGAAGATCACTTGTGCCCCTCCGTTACCATTGTACCACAGAAACTATCCATGTGCGGATGGAGCCCAGTATCAGAATCAACCAATGTTTTGCTCCCTGCTACGTATTTATTAATTGAACTTTTTGACCTATTCCCATCTGGTTACCTATGTTTAGTCTTTTATGTTTACGTTATGTTCTGCTTATCGGTTCCTAGAGTGGGGGCACACCACTTTCGGGGGTTAACCTCCGTGCATCACATACTACTTATCATTATTTATATAATCAGAATTGCATGTCAGTAGTATAGAAAAAGGGGGTTCTGGCACAGTTTTCCCTCGCGGGGAATGAGAACAACTAGTGAAATATGCCAGGGGGGTACTCAGGCGTAACTCTCATTTACACCACCAAGATCTAAATGTAAGCCACGCCTGAGTCAACACCCCAACATATTTCACAGTTGTTCTCAAGCAACCCCGCTCAGGGAAACTCACCAGAACCCCCAGTTTCTATACTACTATTCAATCCGGTTTGCCATTTTAATAACATAACATTTGCAACTCGTTAGGAGAGCGCAATTTTATTTTATGTCTACTTTCGTCGAATCTACTTTCGGCGAAGTTTTTCAATAGCATTTGCAACTCGTTAAGCAAAGTCAGACGGAACCGGGCAGTAGTCTTCATCATCGCTCTGCATATCATTTTTTATCATGGAGTATTTTATTTTCCTACACTTTGCTATTTTGTATTTCAGTTCAAGAAGCTCTTCTCTGTTACTATTCAGCTCGCTTTCATAATTATCCATTTCAACCAGCAATCGTCTTTTTTTAGTGTCCATAAAATCATCGCGAACTACTTCATATTCTACTTGGAGTTGCCTGCCTCTCATCAATTCTCTTCTATATTTATCTTTTAAATTGTTAAGTTTTTTGCAAACCTTTTCTAATCTTTCTTGTCCCATTATATAATAATATTATATGTTATTATTTTTAAGCCCTTATTTAATATTTTCAATATCCTTAAATGAGACCCAGCTATTGAAATCCTCATTGTAACCCTTCCATTTAATCAACGCTTGTTTCTTTTTGTAATCACGTCGTATTACTTTTTCAATCCTAAATATTTCTTGCTTTGCTTTTATCATTTCTAATTCATAAAAGCTTCCATCAATGTTTTCATTGTTTAAATCTTTTATTTTGTATGTCACTGGATTTGTGTTTTGAATTTCATCAACAATAAATATTTCTTCAGTCCAATTTGGGGTATAACCTTTCTCAAACGTTCTTTTATATTTGCTGATTCTAACATTATCCCCTATTTTAAACTTTGGCTTAATCTGAGTACTTTTCATCTTTCCATACAAGTTGAAATATACCGTTCCTTTATTTTTCTCATCACTAGCTTCAGTTGGTGTCATTTTAATACTCCGATGTTTTGTATTATTATACTTATCAACCATCGCCTGAAGCACGTCTAAATACGTATTTGTATTGTTAGCTGTTTTCTTTTAATGTCCTGTTAAATCATTCAATTAATACAGCTTTTTCGAAATTAAAAGTGTGATACATTTCGATATTATTATCATCAAGAAATTGCTTAAACGTTTTGTTGTAAAATTCCACACCTTGATCAACCCACAACAATTTACACTGTCTTCCTGTACTCATTATTTGTCGAAACGCTTTAGTAATTTCCATACCAGTTTTATTTGGAACGGGTATAGCCCAAGCAAATTTACTAAATAAATCAATAACAGTAAGCAAGTATTTAGTACCTTTATTATACTTTGAAAACGATTGCATATCAACCAAATCAGCAGACCATATTTTATCAATTTCATTAACAATCACACGGCGTTGAGTGAACTTTCTTCGTATAGGTTTATGAAGTTCATCTGCTAACTTGTCAGTCCATTTCAACGCCTTTTCTAGTTTTTTGAGTTTCCAAGACCAAGTTTATATTTTGTACTAATGACTGGTTTTACTATCAAATTCTTAGCAATCTTTTCTCCGATAGTTTTAGACTTACTAGATTTCAAACCAGCAAGCATGTTTTTGTCACACGTTGATTTATTACTAGGATTTTCGTCATAGCAATAATCATGATCTTTACAAACAGCATCCAATTCATTTACCGGTTCTCCGCTATCAAGAGGATTACCAGGACCGCAATATTTATAACCAGGAAGTGTTAGCCCTTTTTTGGGCAGTAAAGGGAGCAAAGCTTTATGAATATCAATATTTCCGCCTTCTGTGTTTTTAACAAACTTTGTTTTAGTAATACCACAAGACGCACATGTTGCTCTTAACATTTTTCTACCATTTTTTGCTAAAACATACTTAGGATTAATATTTTCAGTAACCTATTTTCCTTTTATACAGTAACTCATATATAATATGATTAGATTAAACTTCGTTTACAAAATATGATTTTATAATGTTCATTTTCTATTGGTTTGTACGGTTTTAATAATTTGTAAAGAATATCGTACACGCTATTTCCTTCTTGCAACTTTTTGATAAAGTACAAACAGAAATATCCACACAGAACACTTGTTTTATCTTGGTATTGAATGGTGTTGTATTTTATATCAGGTATGTACGCTAAAACTTCTTTTGGTGGGCTCAAGCCAAACGGATCGAAGTAATAATTATCATAGTAACACGCCCAGTGTGTGCCAGGTCCAATATAATCATCCAGATTAATAATGCCACATTCTTTTTTATTTTGTTTTGTTGGTAATTTATTCTTGCTAAACACTCCCCTGAAGTTCGGTATGCCTAGCTGCTTAATCCATTTTGTTATATCTAAGTTAGATATAGGTTCATTTTTTTTAAAAAATTTTTATGAATGGGATACTTTTGTATGGCCTGATTTGTGAGTCTACTTGCAAACCATATCCTCTTCTATCTACTTGCAAACCTTTTCCGGTTAAACCACTAATAAGAGACCCAATCAATGGAATTCCTAATGATGCGAGCATTCCAAGAAATCCTCCATCCTGCTGTTTTTTTTTAGTTAGTTTAACAGGGCAGCGACCTTTTGACTTTACTATCTTCTTTCTTTGCGCAGCTGTTAATTTCTTTGATTTTAGAAGTGTTTGTTTTTTATCACTAGGAACAGCTGCTGTTACATCTTGCTGTTTGTTATTACTGGGAACAGTTACCGTTTTATTACTAGAAGCACATGCCAGTACGTCTTGTAGTTGTTTTTGTGTTAGTTTAATGGTGCAGGAACCTTTTGACTTTGCTATTATTTTTTTTTGTGCAGCTGTTAATTTATTTGATTTCAGAAGTGTTTGTTTTTTATCAGCAGGAACAGTTACCATTCCATTTCCAAATATTTTACCAATTCCAGTACTTGCCAGACCACTAAGTGCCCCTGTTGCTAAAGGCCCTAATATTTTTGGAGCAAATCTAGCAACTGTTGGTAAAATTGTTTTAGTTAGCAAACCAGCTAATGCGCCTAAAAAGCCTCCATTCTTGGACTGAGACCTCATTTGCGATTTTGATATACTTATATCTAATCCCCTTCCATCAGATTTAGCTTTGTTAATATTGTTAATTTGAGTAGCTGTTAGCAGCAAAGGAAAATTCCCAGTTAGTTGGTTATTTTTTAACCTGAGTGTTAATTCACTTTTGTTTTCATAAGCCTTCGCTAAACTCTGTTTTTGTCCATCTGTTAAATTTACTGAATAATTGACGTAAGTCATATATATTATAAGTTAGATTAAACTATTACCAATTCATTTCCGACAGTATCAATAACTACATCTACTTCATAGAGAACCAGAGCATAAACTTTATATCTAGCGGTAGGAAGGTTATTTAATTTATATCTCAAACTTAGTTGTTTTGGATCAACACTGACTTCATTACCAGTGTAACTTAAATCGAAACATATCATTCCGAAGAGATTTTTAAAATTACTCGTATTGAGTAAAGTTCCAGTGTTTTTATCATTTTGTTTGTAAGAATAATTAATAACATCTCTGAATATTCTTATGATATTATCATAACTGTATTCAGTTTCTGGATAATAAACTCCATTTCCAACTTCCAATCTAGCTGATTGTAAATAACATTTAGCATCAGCAGCATTTAGTTTAAAAGTATCTAAAAGGTGAGGATTTTGTGTTTGAGAAGACCTCTTCTCAGTTCTTTGTAGATAAACAAAAACATGTTTTGGACTTTTGACTCCAGCCGTTATTCTAAATATAGATTCAGTTAGTAGAGAACTTCCGCTTTCTTGTATCATTTCACGAAGATAAGTCCATCTTGTTGATATCATATGATTTGTCATTACGTAACTTAAACCATCTGAGTTAAATATCATTCTGGGTATCCACAAAACTAATTTATTAAGAACTACTCGACCATTAGCATCACCAGTTTTGAAAATTAGCACATTATCATCTGCCAGTTGATCAATCAGTGAAGCTGCATCGTTAATTAGAGCAATTTCATCGGCGGCTGCAAAATTGGCTCCATCAGCAAGTTTGTTTACGCGAAAATTGATTTCAAAATATGCATTATACCAATCAAAGTAAGAACTTCTGTCATTTAGTGTAAACTGATAACCACTTTTCATTTGTCTGGTATTATTTCCTGGTTGTGTTACGGGAGTATCTAACTGAATAGGTACATATTCATATCTAGTATTATATTGATTACTTCGAAACATCTATATATACTAGTAATTAAATTATTTTTTATTAATTAATCGATTAATTCTCACATGAATTCCCCTTCCGGAAAGTAATCTATTAATTTTTGCATTTACATCTTCAGTTTTAGCTACAACTTCTTTTTTGTTATCAGCCTTTGTAAGTTCTTTTAAAATCATCTCTCCTTTTGGTTTACTAGGTTTAATAACTGAAACTAATTTATCAGCAGCCATTTTTCCTACTTCATCTCCAAGTTTTTTAGAGCCGCTTTCTATGATTTGCTTGCCAGCAGTTTCTAATGCTTTCTTGCCTGCTGTTTTCACAGACTCGCTGAATATCTTTGATCAGACTTTTGAAAGAATGTCAAATATACCAGCTCCAGTTAATCGATCAACTTGAGTATATGTTCCCGTGCTAGTGTCATAAACTATTTTTAAACATACCATATAACTTATGTTACATTAATTCCTTCAAAACAAAACGGAATGATGTGTGGACGCCATTAAGATTAATAATTTTATCGGAGAAATCGGTTATGTAAATATTAATACTGTTAATGATTGTTTTGTTTACTTCACAGAATCCGACTCTTATCGGTTCATCTTTGAAAGGATATGATCTCGTGAGATCAGCTGTACTTATTTCATAAATGACATCTCCATATGATCCATCAACAATAGAATTACTTATCAAATCACAGTGGATATACAACGTATCGATAGAATTTGTTATGTTCGGTGTTACAGTTCCAAATTTAGTTTCTCTGATGACTGCATCTTTGTCAAACCCGATCAAGGTGTGAAAGTTTGATTCTCTTAAATCAAGCATGAAATTATTATTATTATTATTATTATTATGAATGGTAACCAAACATTTGAAACTTGATAAATCAAAATCAATTCTTATCTGGGGGACAGGCGAGTCATCAGTTAAATCACCGTTTACAGTCAATGTTTCTTTGATGTAATTATCGATATCAGCATAACTGTAATTTCCATTTGTAAAAATAATACTTTTCCAATCTGTTCCATTGTAATACCTTATCACTTTGTTATTAAAATCTTCACTAATATTATACCACGAGTAAGTCATGGAATTAATCTTATCGAGTCCGATGCCATACTGTTTGTTTTTGCCTAATATTAATGGTCTGTCAAACACAGTTGTAAAATTACTCGGTGTGTTCGAGCTATTAATTATTGACGCTTTTTCCGATGATAATACAATTTTTTGTTCCATATAATATAGAATGGATAATTTTTATTCGTGCTAATCATTCCGGTATGTAAGATAGTTTATAGCTTGATTTTTCAAAATTAAAAACTTGTGTAGTGTTGTATTCTATGTGTGATCTGAATTCCATACTATATGGTGGTTTGAGATATAATTCAAATGTTTTTTTCATTATTCGTTTGTCATTTTTTATTATCGGGTAAAGATGCTTTCCGACATCATCTGTTACATGAATATAGAAACTTTCTATATCTGCTCATGTGTAAGTAAAATATATTTCAAATTCATAACGACCTTCTTTAATAATTAGCAACCGCCCCGAAAATCTTTTTTCATAATATTCTTCGCCTTTTATAAGTGGATTAGCCGTAAAAGTAAACGCCTGGAGAAAAGCTCGTGAGCGCCCGGATCTTTCAAGTGTTTTTTTGTGTAGGATATGATACAAAAATATTATCAGCACCATAATCTTGGATAATACTTATTCCGTCTATCGTATATTCAAACAGCAGAATCCGACTTAAATAGTCTACTTTTTCTCTTAACCCATCAATTATATCAAGAACTGCTGTGTGCCAGCTATCAGACTTTTGATTATGCTCTTTGAGAAAAGCTATTTCGTCACCAAAAGCTTTGCTTCTTTTATCCTGAGCATCTTTCAATCGATTTAAAACATCACCAAAAGCAGTCTTAAGTGTATCAGTGTCAACCAACTTGCTCAGAGCAGCCTCCAGCGACTTACCGTCAACCATTTTCTTTTTGATGTCTTCAAAATCAAATCTGATGGTATTAATTCTAATGTTTATCTGCTCATTTAATATTTTAATCTGAGTTATTTCAGTAGTAAAAGCAGTTCTCATTTGTTTTGAAGCATCAGCAATAGCAGCTTCTAGTTCATTGTTATCAACCATTAGTTTGCTGATTTCCCCAATCCGTGTATTAATATGTTGAACAACAGCTCTTATTTGTTTACTTAATTTCTTGTAGTTTTCACTCTCTTCCAATACATCTTTTTTCTTTTCTAGCTCTTTAAAAGCATCACTCAAAAGTTTTATTTCATCTTCCAATCCGTTTTGAATTTCAATCATTTTATCGCGGTTTGCTTGTAACTTTGTTTGTATCAGGCTTAGTTTATCATCAACACATGTTGTTAAATCTTTCATCATGTCTGGAATTTTATCAATATTATAATCACGTATAATTTTTGCTACTCTTCTTACAGTAAATTGCTTTGTTGCTGCATCATCTGCTTTTTCTGGATTACCAACATTGGTAATGTTATTATTATCCATGTTAAGCTCACTTCTCAAAACATTTTCCTGGTTTCTGCCTTTGTTAAGATAATTAACCAGATGTTTTTGTTTTACATACTCGGACAGCACAATACCAAAATTTGTAATATTAACACTGCCAGTAGTAACTTCCTCGCCAAGATCATTAAAAAGCCCCATTATATAATATGATTAGATTAAATTTCGCCGTTGAAGTTACGCTTTACTGACTTCCTCGGACGATCAAGATACAAAAAGTCATACTGCTTGTCAGTCGCTTTTCTGTACTGCTCTTTGCTGACATCTTGTTCTTTGGAAAGCATACCCGGAGTCGCGAAGAAGATGTAATGAGAACAGTTCAAACGAATATCTTTGGGAGTTTTATAATAAGATTGTGACAAGTAAATCACACAACAATTTTTGTGTCTTACCTGGATGAAATAATTAATAATATCGATTTGATTGCGCTCGCAAACATAATCATCAAAAATAGCTATCTTTTGAGCATCAGAATCCAAATCATTCACAGGGATAATTTCATCATTTGAACATTCTAATATGTCTTCGACCGGGATTTTATTCTTTTTAGCTATCTTTTCAAGTTTTTGTGATAAGACCTGATACTTGGACTGCTCTAAGTTTTTAGCAAACAAGTAAATCTTGTCGTAGTAAACCAAAGGTTTCATGCAACATGTGAACTAGTGTGTTTGTCTTGCCAGATCCTGAATTACCGCAAATTAACATTCTAAAACAACAGTCTGGCATAAAGTTCCATATCTGTTTAAATATTACCGTTTTCTGTTTTCATATCATAGTTTGGAATTTGCATTATAATACTACTTAGATAATACTTGTCTTAACTTATCTTAATTTAATCTAACCTTATATTATACATGTCTTTGTTAAAATGGAAAGAATTAGCAGATAAAAAGCGAAAAGCGAGTGAGCTTGTTAAAGAATACGAGAATAAAGTTACTCAAAAAAGGCTAGAAAAAGGAGCTAGTCGTGATTTATACAAAGAAATATTTAAACCTGTAACTAGTGAAATAACAGAGCAAACAAGGCGGCTGGCTGAACATTTGATTACCCTTCCGGAAATACGTGAACAGTTGGCTCTTCTTCCCGAGGCAATACGCCCGCCATTAGTTGCCCCGCCTGATCTTGGAGCCATAGCACCGCCACCACCACCGCTACCAGCTGAACCCGAGGCATCAATTGATCCCAGGGATGAAGAAATAGAAGAAGAATGGGAAGAACCTGCCGCGAGGCCTAAGGAACCCAAACCGGTGTATGCTATTGACTTGGATGCTGGTATGAATAAAGACGTACTTGGTAAGTATGGCTTGCCAATGCCAACTGAAATACTAGGTATTACTGACGGAAATGCTGATTATGATAAATATATTGAAAGGGCTGAAGAGTTACACAAGGAAATGTCTCACAATATGAGAGGTCTAAAGACAAGAATAAACAACCTCGACAAAGAAAAACTCGAAGAGGGGTGGAAAAATGCAACAACAATTGCGACTCAAACTAAATATTCAAAATTACTCGGTGACTCTGTTGGCACCTCAAAAAAGAGGGTTTCGCTTGCAGAAGAATATAATAAAAAAGCAGATGAGGTAAATGTTTTGAGTTTTTATATAAAAAAGTTGCCTGGGCGGATTCAAACAGCTAGCGAAACTATACAAAAGACTGGCAAAGGAATGCAACAAAATAAAAATTCCTACAAAGTTGACAAAGATGGTCGCTATGGAATGTTACAAATTGATTTACCTAAGCTTATTGGTTATCACAAACTTATTGCCAAACAAGGAGAAGCAGTTGTGCTAGATATGAAAGTAGATGATGATTTTATAGACTTGATAACAAAGCGTTACAACAATGGAAAAACTTATTCAAAGCTGTCTCAAAATGCTTTCAAGGAACTAACAGAATTATCTGATTTACCAATTCACAAAGGTTCTTCAAAGTTCAAAAAGATTTTAGGAGGTTGTGTTAAATATTACAATAATCCTAATGATTTGATGGATGATCTAGAGTTGGTATGCGGAAGTATCGAATCAGGAAATAATAGTCCACAGCTGATAAATAAAGGTATTAGCATAATCGATGAATTGTTAAATATAGGCAAAATATCACCCAAAGAACACAAGCAACTATTTTCTAAATATTTTAATTAAATTATTGTCTAACTGTAATTATACATGAAAACCAAAGAAGAATTAATTGATCACTTGACACGACTTGTAGCTGCATAAAGACGCAGTTATAAATTGTGTGGTATTATAAACACAACGTTACAGATTACCAGCGGAATAATTGGTTGTGGTGCTCTCCTAGCATTAGTTCCAGCAATTCCTGTTTTCATAACTGTGGTTGGCGCAGTTCCTCCAATAGTTGCTGTTTAGCAAGTAAAACAAGAATAGCAGAAAAAAAGACATTGTTAAAAACACATCATAGGAGTTTTAAGCAACTTTTATCATATGTCCAAACAACAACAGGACTAGAAAATGATGAAGAGGTAATTAGGATTACCTTCAATAAAATATTAGAGATTCAAAAGAATGATAACTTTACAGAACCTCTGGAAATGTATATGAAAAGATTCAAGTTAAACGGCCATGGCATTCAGTCGTAATTTGACTTGTTTCCATATCCTATCGTACTTATCTCTGGTTGATTTTGTTTTAATCGGTTTTGTTTCTTTTTCTATTTTTAATATTTTAAATATTTTTTGAAAAATGTATTCAAATTTGATTGATCTTTTTCGGTCTTCTATCTGATCCAAAATCTTTACAATTTTGTAAAACAAATCTTCAAATCTTTGCCTATTTGCAGAAGACAAATCAAATGCTACCAAGTATTTGTCTAAATGATACTTCCTGTGGTAAATAGTTTTCTTTTGGCTGTAGTTGTAACTTGTGATAAGATTATAACCATTGTGAGTGCCGCAATTAAGGCAAACACGCTCGTTATCGAAAACTTCACAAGTATCGTTACAATTCACACATGCGTATGTACACTTGTAACACAGCTTGGCTCTGGTACAATATTTACAAAGCTTCTTTGTTGTGCGAAATAAGATGCAATCTATGCACACCCCAGGAGGATCAATAATATCTAAAACTTTTTCACAATATTTGCAATTCATTATATTATACTATAACATCATATATTTAAATATAGGCTTAAAAAATATTATCTTATGTAATATTATAATGGAACAAGTAGAAAAGAAAATCAAAAACGTTAAGAAAGATCAAATGGCATATGCTCAAACGGTTGATTTTGAAGATGCGAGTAAATTAGATGCTGAGCTTTTAATTTTTTCAAACTTTCAAGATTTGACAGAAAGAATCATAACAATGGCAAAACAACTAAAACTGCCATGGAAAATAGAAAAAAGAGATATAAACAAACTACGTTCTTTGTGCAAAAAACAAATTTCAGAGGCAACCAGTTACCATCCAACTTTATACAAAGTTTCTTTTATTGCCCACTATGATGTTTTACTTGAACAAGGAATTAAAATTATTATGTACGGATAAATAATATAATCTAACCAGGAAATACATATTTTACTTCAAATTAATTAATTAAAGAAATAATCTTATGTAATATTATATAATGAGTATCCGAGAAATTGAAACATCCCCAAAATAATATAGCAAGGTTTTTAAAGTAAATGTTATCGTCAGGAAAGATCCGCTCAGACAACTACAAAAAACACAATCAAAAGTTGTAAACTTTCTTAAAAAAGAACTAAGAAAAACAGGTGGATTTAAATTAAGCGTTGATATAAAACTTACTTTTAAAAAAATAGTAAGTTTTGATATTATATACAAAACAGCTTACTTTGCCTCAAAGGCCACACTAATATTAAACAAAAATCAAATATCAGAAGCATTAGACAAAGCACGAGAAGAAATTATAAATAGAATTGGAAATTGGCTTCAGTTGGGAAGTGGTTGGCAAATTGAATCAGTAGATGCACACTATATAAATCGAATAAAGTATCAGCCTCTACGAGGCAGTTCTTATTTGGATTTACCAAAAGAACTTGCTTATCCTAAAAAAGGATTGATCAATATAAAAAATGAAAAAGATAACGAATGCTTCAGATGGTGCCATTTGGCTTATGAATTTCCTGTTGAAAAAAATCTGCAAAGAATAACAAAGTATAAAAAGCATATTGATGATCTAAAATATGAAGGAATTACATTTCCTGTTACTATCAAACAAATCCCAAAAATAGAAAAACAAAACAACATTTGTTTTAACATATTTGGGTATGAAGATAAGCAAGTATACCCGTTGCACATATCAACAAATAAAGCAGAAAAAACATGTGATATGCTTTTAATCAACAAAAAAGAAAACAATCATTACGTATGGATAAAAAACTATAACAGTTTGATGTATAATCAAACAGCACACAAGGAAAAACAATGGTTTTGTAAAACATGCCTACAATGCTTTACATTAGAAAGAGTTCTGGAAAAACATAAACCTGTTTGTCTTTCACTTAACGGAAAACAAGCAGTAGAGATGCCAAACAAAGATGAAAAAGTTAAGTTTAAAAACTACGACAGACAGCTAATGGTTCCGTTTGTTATATATGCTGATTTTGAAGCAGTAACTGAAAGTATTTCTTCAGTATCGAACAATCCTAAAAAATCACACACAGAAGCATATCAAAAACATACTGATTGTGGTTATGGATACAAGGTTGTTTGTTGTTATGATGATCAATATTCAAAACCAGTTGTAACGTATAGAGGACCTGATGCTGTTTACAAGTTTTTAGAAAAAATGATAGCAGAAGAAAAGTGGTGCAAGAAAACTATGAATACGCATTTTAAGAAAGATTTGGTGATGTCACAGGAAGAAGAAGCTAGATTCCAAAAATCTAAATCATGCCATATTTGTGGTAATGGTTTTTCAATAACTCTTAAAAAAGATGACCCAAGCCGTACAGTAGCATATGGAAACTCTCTTAGAAAAGTCAGGGACCATTGTCATATAACTGGAAAGTACAGGGGAAGCGCTCATGATATATGTAATATTAATTTCAGGTTGACTAGAAAAATACCTGTTGTGTTTCATAACTTGAGAGGATATGACTCTCACTTCATAATGCAACACATCGGAAAGTTTAAACAAAACATAAATGTGATACCAAATAACATGGAAAAGTATATGGCTTTCATGTTAGGAAAAAGTTTAGTATTTATTGATAGTTTCCAGTTCATGTCCCAATCATTAGATAATCTAGTAAAAAACGTTCCATCGTTTCAATACATATCTCAAGAATATAGCGATAAAAAGCTAGACTTGCTAAAACGAAAAGGTGTTTATCCTTATGATTACATGAACAGCTTTGAACGTTTCGAGGATACTAAGTTACCTGGCAAAGATAGCTTTTATTCTCAATTAAATGATGAGCACATTTCAGATGCGGATTATAAACACGCTAAAAAAATATGGAAAACATTTAAGATTAAAAATATGGGAGAATATCATGATCTGTATCTTAAGACTGATGTGCTGCTGCTGACAGATGTTTTTGAAAACTTTAGAAAAATGTGCATTGAGTATTACAAATTGGATCCTTGCCATTACTTCAGTAGTCCTGGGTTAGCCTGGGATGCATGCCTCAAGATGACTGGTATCCAACTTGATTTAATAACTGATATTGATCAATATTTGTTTGTGGAAAAAGGATTAAGAGGCGGTACGAGTTATATTGCAAACAGATATTCACAAGCTAACAATAAATATATGAAAAACTATGACAAGAAAAAAGAAAGCAAGTACATAATATATCTCGATGCTAATAACTTGTACGGGTGGGCCATGTGTCAGCTGTTACCTACTGGCAACTTCAAGTGGGTTGATAAGTTTGAAAAAGGAAAATCAAATTAAATTGTTGAGTGCGATATTGAGTATCCCGAAAAACTACATGACTTGCATAATGATTATCCTCTCGCCTCAGAAAGTTTAAATATCAAAGATGAGTGGTTGTCAGACTATTGTAAAAAATTAAAACAAAAGTTTAATTTAGGACATTGTAATGTTAATAAACTTGTTACGACATTGAAAAATAAAGAAAAGTATGTTGTGCATTTTAGAAACTTAGAATTATACAAAAAACGTGGGATGAAAGTAACAAAGACACATCGAATACTGCAGTTCGACGAATCAGAGTGGTTAAAGACATACATAGATTTTAATACTGCTAAGAGAACAGCTGGTAAAAATGCTTTTGAAAAGGATTTCTTCAAACTGATGAACAATTCAGTTTTTGGTAAAACTATGGAAAACTTGAGAAAAAGAATTAATGTTAAATTGACTCACGACGAGGAGGTCCTTTTAAAATATGCGGCAAGACCTTCATTTATTTTTTTGTAAAATGTTTAATGAAAATTTATTTGCTGTAAACAGAATAAAAGAACGATTAGTTTTAAATCGTCCTATTTATGTTGGCATGTGTATTTTAGACTTGTCAAACTATTTGATGTATGATTTCCATTACAACTATATCAAAAACAATTATGATAAAAAAGCTAAGTTATTATTTACTGATACCGATTCCTTGTGTTATGAAATAAAAACAAAAGATGTGTATGCGGACTTTTACAAGGATAAAGAACTGTTTGATAATTGTGATTATGATCCAAAAAGTCAGTTTCATTTTAACGATAATAAAAAAGTTATTAGCAGGATGAAAGATGAAACGTGCGGAATACCCATTGTTGAATTTGTTGGGTTGCGAAGTAAACTATACTCGTATGTGCTGGATAACGAGGTTAACGCAAAGAAATGCAAGGGTGTTAAAAAGTGTGTTGTTAAAAAACAGATAGCACATGATGATTACAAAAAGCTTTTGTTTACAGCAACAGAAGCTCATCATGAGATGAAAGTTATTAGATCACAAAAGCATAACATAAGTAGCTATGCAATAAATAAAAAAAGTTTATCAGCTTATGACGATAAACGGTACATATTAGATAATGGACAAGATATGCTAGCATACAAGTAAAATGATATGCAGAGCGATGATGAAGACTACTGCCCGGTTCCGTCTGACTTTGCTTAACGAGTTGCAAATTCTATTAAAAAACTTCGCCGAAAGTAGATTCGACGAAAGTAGACATAAAATAAAATTGCGCTCTCCTAACGAGTTGCAAATGTTATGTTATTAAAATGGCAAACCGGATTGAATAGTAGTATAGAAACTGGGGGTTCTGGTGAGTTTCCCTGAGCGGGGTTGCTTGAGAACAACTGTGAAATATGTTGGGGTGTTGACTTAGGCGTGGCTTACATTTAGATCTTGGTGGTGTAAATGAGAGTTACGCCTGAGTACCCCCCTGGCATATTTCACTAGTTGTTCTCATTCCCCGCGAGGGAAAACTGTGCCAGAACCCCCAGTTTCTATACTACTCATGTCTTTTAGTATTTATTCTATTTGGTATATATATATATATATATATTATCTTACTTATTTACACTCTATAACATATTATATACATTAACTGTAGTCCTTGCAACACCCCACAGTGTTGTCGCGCCACCCCATCTTTTAAGTCTTCTTCTAGCCTAGACTGGAATACGTTTGCACGCCCCACTGGCTCGCTGTATTTTGTGTCAGTGGAGAGACTCGCCTACTATGTAGGTGTGGTTCCTTCATAGTTTAGGCATTCATTTGGTAGCGCGGCCCCACCGTGCGATGTGTTAGGTCCCATGATAGATCTACTGTTTACATAGCCTATACTTATAATTCATACATCATATTGTATAATACTGTAATCTAAATTTCTACTTTTCTGAGGTCTTATATATAGTTTTTATTGATTATACCCTGATATAAGATCCACTGCTTCGTCCGCATCGTTAACCTTACCCAGCGCTCAAGGAGCTAGTCCCGGGAGAGTTACACCACATTTTTTACCGAGTGTCAGGAAGGATGGCAGATTTGGCCATGGACTCATATACTAACCCTAAAAGTGCCTTAGGCAGTGACCTTGTTAACAACCCCTCGTCCCACTTTTATGGCCATGTAGTTCAGCTGCCATACACACTCTTGCATGATAATGTCTGTTATGTGTATGCCAGCTGCTATCATGTCCACACGTGTATGCGGTTCTCCTGACATACGCACTCTGCATGATAATGTCCGTTATGTGTATGTCATTTGACATACATACCATGGGTCAAGGGGCCATTAATTTACTGTTTATATTACTGTTTCTAGATTAGAATGTTTGATAAATTTGAAAACGGATGCCCTCGTTTTCTCCATAACAGACTTTATAGGAAATAATATTGTTTTTTTGTCAATTACTGTTAAACCCAGTTCTAGCAGTTCTGCTTGGAGCTCGCTTCGTTGTTCCTTATAGCGCGGACAAAATCGCGTTGGCCTTGGAGGTAACGTCAGATCGACCTTTTATCTAATCAATATTCATGAAAAGTTCAACACAATTCAACCAATAAAATCGCTCGTTTCATATGCACTTCAAATGACGTTCGAGTGAACTTCGAAAATCCGCATAAAACGCATAGATCTACGAGTATATCCGAAAACACATATATCTATATCTTCGTGCGTTATTGCTGTGGATTGCACGATAAATTCAAAGAAATGCACTAAATGGCATGTTTTACATCAATAATACGAAGGAAATATGGGCGCTGTCAGGTGTTTTGAAAATATATATTCCACCAAAATAATTACAAAATTAGATATTCTAAATAGTAAGTTATTGTACAACTGGCCCGCTTAGCTCAGTTGATAACGAAGCCGACTGTTGACCTGCGAGTTAAATTTTAGTGTGGGTTCAATCCGACAAATCGGTACATTATTTTGTACCGCTATTGAATTCCGTCAAACAATCTTTTTCTTTTCTTTTTCTCTTTTTTTCAGTAAATATTCAATAATGGTTGGAGTGTTGTGTTTGTCAACGCAATTATTTTGTGTTTTATAAGCTAAAAAATACGGACATTGTCTCTTTCAATACCGAGCGTAGACTGCTCCACAGCGTTTTACTGAAACGCGACATGCTAAGTGATGCAGTCTATACTGAGCAATTTTGTAGGCTGAAATCTGATTTACTAATCGTAAGGTCAATATGACGTGACCTCCAATGAAGTGTTGTCAGATGCTTAGTAGCGCAGAGTGTCGAAATGTGATAAAGGTATGATTTTAATGAGATAATTTTGATTTGACGTCAAACATGGCCGCCAGAGTCCATCTTTGTTTAACATGGGAAGAATCGTGGTTACTATGTGAATGAAACATTACAGAAATGGTACTCTTGATGTCTAGTCCGTCCTAAGTAGGCCTACATTAGAAGGGCTTTCCATGGAACCCTCCTGTCATGTGCTACTAGCACAACCTAACTATAAAGTTTGAAGACAGGTGGTGCAATCCTTCATCAGAGCCCTTATACATATATAAGGGCCCTACCTTCATAAATTATGGAACAGATTTGTTTTAATTATTAAACTCACGATTTTGAAGAAAAAAACAGGGTATATTAAAATCGCCTCCATTTGTCCGTCCGTTCGTCTGTCCGTCTGTTACCATATCTCCTCCTAAACCGCTGAACGAAATTCAACCAAACATAGGTATGATTTCACCATATGATGACGGCATGCAAGAGCAACATTACGTTATGATGATGGGATTACACTGTCTACATTTGTTTCCTGCTATGTCATCGGTGTGGCCTGGAGGAAGGGGCATCAAATACACTAATGAATCCACTAATAATTCAATTCCAGTGTAAATTGTCCATACTTTTGCACATTAATTAGGGCTTTTCAGTGGAAAGACCTATTTTTTCGTTCTGTTTATTAGAGCAGGTGCTTCTTCTTCTTCTTCTTCTTCTTCTTCTTCTTTTCCCCTTAAAATTATTGTCTCTATAGCACCCAAGAGTTAACGTTAAACTTTAAGCACATTTTTTAATTATTTATTTAAATACACGTCATCGATGGTCCGTTTGCAAAATATAACGACATCGACCTGTAGTACAGTTCATCAAACCTTTATGTAACCCCTACCGTTTGGTTGTGTTTAAACTTCAAACTTTCCATACATGTATGTAGGCGTACGTGTCTAAATATAGGTAATGTGATAAGTTTATAATAATGCTCCTTCAGCTAGATTTGACTAAATTAATAAATTAGTTAACGTTTCAGAGCTTTTTACGATGTCAACAAAAAAAGTTGACTATCTTCAATTACTTGCTGGGAACGTTTGAACTTTCCTTGTTACCTTATTAAAAGGAAACGTTTGCTTAAACGGTGTATTTTTTTACCGCGTTTTATCTCCTTCTGATCGATGTTATCAGGCGTTTGCAAGACGTTAACATTGTGTTCGAAGAAATGGGAGGAGCTCCAATTAAATATAAGCGCCTATAGAATAATTGTGTCGACCATGCCTTTTGTTTTAGTTTTATTCGTGTATGCAACCTTTTTAACATACTGAAAGGACAAGGTTTGATAACTGTTGTGAAAAGTTTGTGAAATTGTTGAATGTTTTACTTATAGCTGTGTGACTGCTTAGATAAAGGAAAAACAAATCAACCTTTATATTGTGACAAACGAACCGAATAGTCGAGCCTGCTGAAGAAGGACATCTATTGATTTTATGTGGTTCTCACAATATAATCTTCTTCTCGGTTGTTTCCATTTTTCAAATAATAAAAACATGATTTAAACATCAGATTTTGTTCTGCTTTTTCTGTTGTGTTTTTGTTGTAGCTTTTCTGTATCAAATATTTTGGGGGAAACCACAAGATGAACAAAACATTAACCTGAAAAGGGTGTATACTAGTTACATATATTTTAAGGAAATGTTATTCTACAAATGGAATCACATTACCACAAATACGAGGAGTTATCTAGTATTGTGTATTTGTATAACGTTTCCTTAGTTTGAGGTTATCTAACCATACAAAATGTATTGAAAAAAACAGAAAATAGAGAAACGTCAACCTTAAAAGAATGTATATTTTAAAGAAATGTTACACTACAAATGGCAGCAGCTACGCTGCCACCATTTTTGGTGTAATGTTTCCAACAAAATCAAGGAGTTACCTAGCTCCGTGTTTTTGTGGGAAAACATTACACTCGAATGTGCTGCCACCATTTTTAGTGTAAAGTTGCCTTATACTTTTTACAGTGTGGCGCGAGAAAATAAACAGGAAATATTGTATTTATGAGATTCCAAGATTCAAACATAGAAAGTTTACCATTTTTCTCTAAACTTACTGAATAATTATGGATACAAATGAGTTAAGCATAGAAATAGATGCTATTACCTCTGTAATTTCAACATAGCCAAATTTTGAGTTTCTACGCAAACTATCTTCGCGTAAGTACGCGATTTCACTCACTCGAAATGAAATAATAAAGTGTGGGTTTTGCGTGAGTTGTATTGTATCAACCGAGCAAACTCGATCATGAAAAATTGTAACAAAGTAATCTGAAAAAGGCTTCACTGACCAGGGGCGTAGCTGTGCCTAAATCAGTGTGTTGGAACAAGATGTAGGGGGTCCGGGGCGCATTTGTTCAGAATGAATTCAAATCCTGCATTCTGACGGTATTTTAAGCAGCAAACAATATGTTTTTAACCCGTGACTTCAAGCTTTTTAATCTGCGATTTCGCAACAAAAACATCGGAACAGAACAAAATAACATATACTAATATGAATACTTGCTTTCTGAAAACCTTTCGAAATTTTGCACAATCATGGTGTGTTTGGTTCCGAAAGACCGCGAGCGAAAACAGTATGACTTTTATTTTCTGAAAAGACCGCGAGTAAAAATTGGTATGAGCTGAACATACCCCTCCACCCACTATCCACTCAGTTTTTATTGCATTTTTTTATTTTTATTTTTGGAGACAATGTGTAGGCATGTGCCTACAGTGCCTATAGGCAGATACGTCACTGCTGACCAATTGTAGATCATAATGTTAAATCGGAACAACAGTTGCTCTTTGTGGCTTGTCGAAATGTTTCTACCTTTACTACAGACGAAACGTCACCACTAGGTCTCTTGGAAAGAAATTTCAGGATTGTTATTCAGGTCATTTGGTAAAAGGTTAAGGTCACTGTTACTATAAATAGGAATTTGTTTTCCATTCAATAACATTAGTTTTCCTTGATGGATTTAACAAAAACTTCACCTCATTGGAATTAAGCATGGGATTGTTATTCAGATTATCGAAAGGTCAAGGTCACTGTTACTAAAAATACAAATTGCTTTTTGCTGAATAAATTCACTTTCCCTTAAGTAATTTTAATAAAACTTCACTACAAAGTGCGTCTCATGGAAAGAAAGCTCACGATTGTTAGTTAGGTAGTTTGATTTTAAGTCAAGGTCATTGTTGCTATAGGAAATTGGTTTCTACTCAATACCTTTAGTTTCCCTTGACGGATTTAACAAAACGGATTTACAATCAGGTCATTTGTCCGAAGGTTAAGATTGCTGTTACAACAAATAAAAAATGGTTTCTGTTGAATAAATTCACCTTCACATAAATAATTTTAAGGAAACTTCACCACAAACTGCAGCTCATTTAAATGAAGCTCATGATTGTTATTTAGGTAATTTGATTTTAAAGCAAAGAAATATAAAAAAAATCGGACAGGGAAAGCAGCATTCAAGGGGGACAGTCAACCACAAAACAAAGAAACAAACACGCAAACAGACAAACAAGAAGGCAAAAGTAATATCAAAAGTAGTATAGATACTAAGGGTATAAGCACAATGTCCCCCCCCCCTCCCCCCTCCCCCCACCCCTCGCGACAAACAATCAGCAGTTATCGGTTGTCTCCAGTTGCCCTTATCACAAAGATGCAAACGCCAAATGACGATAGCATACTTGCTGCCAGGCCCCTACAAACTGATTGATTGCCCTTCGCTTAGGAAGAAATTTACCCATACCCCTAGTATCTATTATTTTTTTGTAAATAACTAAAACATTTGCAATTCATTAAGCAAAGTCAGACGGAACCGGACAGTAGTCTTCATCATCGCTGCACGTATCGTTTTTTACCATGGAGTATTTTATTTTCCTACACTTTGCTATTTTGTATTTCAGTTCACGAAGCTCTTCTCTGTTACTATCCAGCTCACGTTCATAATTATCCATTTCGACCAGCAATCGTCGTTGCTTATTAACTTTGCTTTTTTTGATACACATAAAATCATCACGAACTACTTCATATTCTACTTGGAGTTGCTTACCTCTCATCAATTCTCTTCTATAGTTATCTTTTAAATTGTTAAGTTTTCTGCAAACGTTTTCTAACTTTTCTTGTTCCATTATATATAATAATACTATATATTTTCAATATCCTTAAATGGAACCCAACTATTTAAATCTTCATTGTAACCCTTCCATTTAATCAATGCTGTTTCGGGCATTTGTTGATTTACATATATAGTTTATATTACTACCATATCATCCCTTATTTTTTAATAGTTTTATTTTGATATATTTACATTAATTTTAATTAATCCTTCATCTCTTCATCTTTCGTCAGTTTTTGCGCACAATATGACCTATTTATGTGTCGACGTGCCGTAAAACACCATTCATTCATTCATTCATTAATCAATGCTTGTTTCTTTTTGTAATCACGCTGTATTACTTTCTCAATCCTGAATATTTCTTGCTTTGCTTTTATCATTTCTAATTTATAAAAGCTTCCATCAATGTTTTGGTTGTTTAACTCTTTTATTTTGTATGTCACAGGATTTGTATATTGAATTGCATCAACAACAAATATTTCTTCAGTCCAGTTTTGAGTATAACCTTTCTCAAACGTTCTTTTATATTTGCTGATTCTAACATTATCCCCTATTTTAAACTTTGGCTTAATTTGATTACTTCTCATTTTTCCATACAAGTTGAAATACACCATTCCTTTATTATTTTTATCACTTGCTTCAGTCGGTGTCATTTTAATACTCCGATGTTTTGTGTTATTATACTTGCCAACCATTTCTTGTAACACGTCTAAATATATGTTTGTATTGTTTGCTGTGAAATATTTCCACATTCTCTCTTTTAATGTTCTGTTAAATCGTTCAATTATTACTACAGCTTTTCCGAAATTAAACGTGTGAGTATTATCAACAAGGAACTGCTTGAATATTTTATTGTAAAATTCAACTCCCTGGTCAACCCACAGCAATTTACATTGTCTTCCCATACTTGTGATTTTTTGGAACGCTTTGGTAATTTCTAAACCAGTTTTATTTAGAACCGGCACAACCCAAGCAAATTTACTAAACACGTCAATAACAGCAAACAAGTATTTAGTAACTTTATTATACTTTGAAAACGATTGCATGTCAACCAAATCAGCAGACCATATTTTATCAATTTCATTAACAATCACACGGCGTTGAGTGAACTTTCTTCGTATAGGCTTATGAAGTTCATCTGCTAACTTGTCAGTCCACTTCAACGCGTTTTCTTGTTTTTTGATGCTCCAAGACCAAGTTTGTATTTAGTACTAATAACCGGCATAACAATTAAATTCTTAGCGATTTTTCCCCAAGTGATTTAGACTTACTTGTTTTAAACCGGCCAGCATGCTTTTATCACACATTGATTTATTACTAGGATTTTCGTCATAACAATAATCATGCTCTTTGCAAACAGCATCTAACTCATTTCCCGGTTCTCCGCTATCAAGCGGATTACACGGACCGCAATATTTATGACCAGGAACCCTTTTTAGGTAATAAAGGAAGTAACACTTTATAAATATCAATATTTCCACCTTGTGTACTTTTAACAAACTGTGTTTTGTCCCTCGGGTTTTCTGGTCGTACCCTAGATTGGGTTTCTCTTTAGCTGCAACTACTATGGTTGTTCAGTACGATTCTGGATACATCCTGAGATGTTTATTATTTTGTATGTATATCTTTAGTTAGTTTCTCTGGATGTGGACTTTATTGTTAGAGATTTCCTTTTGATGGGATGTAGTTTTGTTTACACTGTCTTGTCTATTTGGGCGCTGAAGACAGGATAATAGCGAGGATTGTGCGCATATAAAATCGATTCAAGCTAACCAGTAGGCCTTATTGCCTACTGACCGTTCCAAGTCGGTAACCCTGTCTTCACCATCCTTTCTGTTGTTTTTTGTCTCTATCATTGTAGTTTCAAGTCCTTGTTTGCAGTACAGTGCGGACCTACGATGAAATTGCGTTCGGACGCTGTGGTTTCTATAGGACCCTATATATCATTTTGGTAATACCACAAGATGCACATGTTGCTTTTAACATGCTTCTGTCAATGTTTTGCTAAAACATACTGAGGATTAATATTTTCAGTAACCATTTTTCAAATATGCTTTTATGATGTTTTCATTTTCTACTGGTTTGTAAGGTTTTAATAATTTGTAAAGAATATCATACGTACTATTTCCTTCTTGTAACTTTTTAATGAAGAATAGACAGAAATATCCACATAGAACACTTGTTTTATCTTGATACTGAACAGTGTTGTATTTTATATTAGGTATGTACGCTAAACCTTCTATTGGTGGGCGATTAGCATTATTATCATTTAGTTTAAAAGTATTCTAAAAGGTGAGGATTTTGTGTTTGGGAAGAACTCTTGTTTGCTCGTTACAAAACTCCCAAAGACATTCGGCTGAATTGCTCTCGTTACACGAAAACATGTTTTGGATTTTTAACACCAGCTGTTATTCTAAATACATATTCGACTGATTGGGTACTTCCGCTTTCTTGTATCATTTCACGAAGGTAAGTCCATATTGTTGTTGTCATATGATTTGTCATTACTTAACTTAAACCATCTGAGTTAAATATCATTCTAGGTATCCACAAAACTAATTCATTAATAACTACTCTACCATCATCAGCGAGACCAGCAGCTTTGAAAATTAACACATTATCAACTGTCAGTTGCAAGCTGATTTGAATCTGACTAGGAGGAAGCATGTTTGTTTCTAAACTTTCAAAGAAGGATTAGTTATGATTAAAGCATGACGAATCGCAAATCCTGGATTATAACCAGCTTGAAAATTTCGAGATTCTGCAGTATCTGTACTATCTAAATAAAAATATTCGTTTGTTCCGGTTGTCTTTGCATAGTCATCAGAAATGTCAAGAAAGCTTTTGACATTAACCAATCTGTGAAGATTATTTCCATCGTAAACTATTTTTCCAGTTTACTTTACTTGCATTTGATCAATCAGTTGCATCGTTAATTAGAGCAATTTCATCGGCGGCTGCGACAGCGGCTCCATCAGCAAGCTTGTTTACTTGAAAATTGATTTCAAAATATGCTGTATACCAATCAAAATGAGAACTTCTGTCATTTTCAGTTGCCTGGTAGCACTTCCTGGTTGTGTTATAGGAGTATCTAACTGAACAGGTACATGTTCATATGTAGTATTATATTTATCACTTCGAAACATCTATGTATACTAGTAATTAGATTATTTTTTATTAATTAATCGATTAATTCTTGCATTAATATTTTTGGTTCCTCTTCCGGATAGTAATCTGTTAATTTTTGCATTTACATCTTTTTCAGTTTTAGCTACAACTTCTTTTTTGTTATCAGCCTTTGTAAGTTCTTTTAATAATATCTCACCTTTTGGTTTAGGTTTAATAACTGAAACTAATTTATCAGCATCCATTTTTCCTACTTCATCCCCAAGTTTTTTTAGAACCACTTTCTATGATTTGTTTACCAGCAGTTTCTAATTCTTTCTTGCCTGCTGTTTTCACAGACTCACTTAATATTTTTGATCCAACCTTTGAAAAAATGTCAAATATGCCAGCTCCAGTTAATCGGTCAACTTTAGTATAAGTTCCCGTACTGGTGTCGTAAACTTTTTTTAATCGTGTCATATATAAATTATATTACATTAATTCCTTCAAAACAAATCGAAATGATGCGTGAACCCCATTAAGATTAATAATTTTACCAGAGAAATCTGTAATATAAATATTAATACTGATAATGATTGTTTTGTTTACCTCACAGAACCCAACCCCTATCAGTTTATCTTTATCGTAAGGTGAGCTGTACTTATTTCATAAATAACATCTCCGTATGATCCATCAACACAAGAATTACTTATCAAATCACAGTGAATATACAACGTATCGATATAATTTGTTATGTTTGGTGTTACAGTTCCAAATTTAGTTTCTCTAATAACTGCATCTTTATCAAACCCAATGAAGGTGTGAAAATTTGTTTCTCATAAATCAAGCATGCAATCATTATGAATGGTAACTAAACATTTGAAACTTGATAAATAATACTCAATTTTTATTGGGACAGGTGAGTCATCGGTTAAATCACCGTTTACAGTCAATGTTTCTTTTTATATAATTATCAATATCAGCATAACTATAATTTCTATTTGCAAAACTAATAGTTTTCCAATATATTCCATTGTGATACCTTATCACTTTGTTATTAAAATCTTCACTAATATTATACCATGAGTAAGTCATGGAATTAATCTTATCAAGTCCAATGCCATATTGTTTGTTCTTGCCTAATACTAATGGTCTGTCAAACACAGTTGTACAATTACTCGGTGTATTTGAGCTATTAATTATTGACGCTTTTTCTGATGATAATACATTTTTTTGTTCCATTATACATATTAGTAGATAAAACTAATCACCTTTGTAAAACAATTTAAAACTTGATTTTTCAAAATTGAAAACTTGTGTAGTGCCACGTTTTATTCTTGGAGAGATACCCACTATTGAGATTCCGGTATATGTAAGGTCTGCTTCAACAATATATGGAGCGCCCGGGTTTTACAATTACTACGCCGATGAGACGTTTACCACCACTGGGATGTTCTGTAGCATATTCCCCACTTGTTATTAGTGTATTGATTACAAAAGTAAACGCCTCGAGAAAAGTATTACGTTTGGTTCTTTCAAGTGATTTTCGTGTCGGGTACGACGCATAACCAACGCTATCTTTTATAATACTTATTTCGTCTATTGTAGCTTCAAGAATTAGAATCCGACTTAAATATTCTACTTTTACTTTCAACTCATCAATTATACCAAGAGTTGCTGTGTGCCGACTATCAGACTTTTGATTAAACTGTTTCAATAAAGCTATTTCGCCATCAAAAGCTTTGCTTCTTTCATCCTGGGCAGCTTTCAATTGCTTTGAGACGCAATCAATAGTAGTCCGGAGTTTATCAGTGTCAACCAGTTTGCTCAGAGCAGTCTCCAGCGTCTTGCTGCCAACCATTTTTTGTTTGATGTCTTCAAACTCTTTGCTGATATCATCGACGTTGGTGTTTGTCTGTTCATTTGATATTTTACTTTGAGTTATTTCAGTAGCAAAAGCAGTTCTCATTTGTTTTGAAGCATCATCAATAGCAATTAGTAGTTTATTGTTATCAACCATTTGTTTATTGATTTCTCCAATCCGTGTATTAATATTTTGAACACCAGATCTTATTTGTTCACTTAATTTCTTGTAGTTTTCACTCTCTTCCAATCCATCTTCTTACTTTTCTAACTCTTTTAAAGCCTAACCCAAAAGTTTTATTTCATCTTTCAAACCGTTTTGAATTTCAATCATTTTCTTACGGTTTGTTTGTAACTTTGTTTGTATTTGACTTAGTTTATCATCAACACCTGTTGTCAAATTTTTCATCATGTCTGGAATTTTATCAATATTATAATCACGTACGATCTTTGCTATTCTTCTTTGAGTAAATTGTCTTGTTGCTGCATCATCTGCTCTTTCTGGATTGCCAACATTGGTAATTCTATTTTTATCCATGTTAAGATTACTTCTTAAAACATTTCCCTGGTGTTTACCCTTATGAAGATAATTAACCAAATGTTTTTGTTTTACATACTCAGACAGCACAATGCCAAAAGTTGTAATATTAACACTGCTAGTAGTAACTTCCTCACCAATATCATTAAAAAGTCCCATTATATATAATATGATTATTTTTTAGAACTTTTTAGGGCGATCAAGATACAGAAAGTCGTACTGCTTGTCCGTTGCTTTTTTATACTGATCTTTGCTGACATCTTGTTCGTTGGAAAGCATACCCAGCTCACGATTAACTGGAGTTGCAAACAAGATGTAACGAGAGCAATTCAGCCGAATGTCTTTGGGAGTTTTGTAATAAGACTGAGATAAATAAATTACAAAACAATTTTTGTGTCTTCCCTGGATGCAATAATTAATAATATCATTTTGATTGCGTTCACAAACATAATCATTTTCTCATTATCTGAATCTAAAGTATCCACAGGGATAACTTCATCATTTGAACATTCTAATATATCTTCGACTGGGATTTTATTATTTTTTGCTATTTTTTCAAGATTTTGTGACAAGACCTGATACTTCGACTGATCCAAGTTTTTAGCAAACAAGTAAATCTTGTCATAGTAAACTAAAGGTTTTAATAGCATGTGAACTAATGTGTTTGTTTTGCCAGAACCTGAATTACCGCAAATTAACATTCTAAAACAACAGTCTGTCATTAATTTCCATATCTGTTTAAAATTACCGTTTTCTGTCTTTATATCATAGTTTGGAATTTCCATTATAATAATACTTAGATAATACTTGTCTTAACTTATTTAAATTATTTTAACTTATCTTAATTTATCTTATTTTAATCTAACCTTATATTATACAGGTCTTTGTTAAAATGGAAAGAATTAGCAGATAAAAAGCGAAAAGCGAGTAAGCTTGTTAAAGAATATGAGATTAAAATTATCCGAAAAAGGATAGAAAAGGGAGCTAGCCGTGATTTTTACACGGAAGTATTTAAACCTGCAACTAGCGAAATAAAAAGTCAGTCAGAACAGCTAACCGAGCAGTTAGCTTCTCTTCCAGAAATAAGTCAGCTATTAGCCACTCTTTCAGCAGCAATAGGCGAGGAAGTACAAGAACAAAAAGTGTACCAGGGAATACCTCAGTTATGTGCCGAAGAAACTCGTAAACCAACTACTGGTGATCTAGATGCTAAAATCGATAAAGAAGTGATATATATACATGGCTTACCCTTACCGTCGAGTGTAGTTGGAGATAACTCAAAATTTGGAGACATACTCGAACAGGTTAGTGAGATTATCAAATAAAACGGTCGCGATAGAGCTGCAGTCACTAAATGACTTAAAATTGAAAAGGATGCAACCATGAGAGATCAGCACTAACAAGTAAAAAAACTTTGGAAAACGAGTCAAAAGCTTTAAAATATTATAGAGAAAGAACTGATACAATGCTTCTGCATAGTGAAGTCTTTTCAGGTAAGGGATTACAACAACATAAAAAATCCTATAAAGTCGACACAGACGGCCACTATGGAGTGTTACAAATTGATTTACCTAATCTTGTTGGTCATCACAAACTTATTGCCAGACAAGGAGAAGCAGTTGTGCTAGACTTAAAAGTAGACGATGATTTTATAGACTTTATAACAAAGCATTACAATAATAATAAAAAATGCTCGAAAATGCTTTTAAGGAACTAACAGAATTATCTGATTTACCAATTCACAAAGGTTCTTCAAAGTTCAAAAAGATTTTAGGAGGTTGTGTTGATGTTGAATATTACAATAGTCCAGCTGATTTGATTAGTGATCTAGAGGTAGTATGTGGAAGTATCGAATCAGGAAATAATAGTCCACAGCTAATAAATAAAGGTATTAGCATAATCGATGAATTATTAAAAATAGGTAAAATATCATCCAAAACACATGAGCAACTATTTTCTAAATATCTTGATTAAATTAGTATCTAACTATAATTATACATGAAAACCAAAGAAGAATTAATTGATTACTTGACGCGACTTGTAGCTGCATACAGGCGCAGTTATACATTGTGCGGCATTATAAACACAACATTACAAATTGTTAGTGGGATATTTGGTTGTACTGCCGTATTGGCATTGGTTCCGGTGGCTACATTGGTGCAGTTCCTCCAGTAGTTGCTGTTTTAGCAAGCAAAACAAGAATAGGAGAAAGAAAGACTTTGTTAAAAACACATCATAGAAGTTTCAAACAACTTAATTAATTGTGTTTGTTGCTCTCAAAGGATCACCTTTATCAGTATGTATTTCTATCTTATGTCCAAACAACCACAGGACTAGAAAATGATGAGGAGATACTTAGGATTGTCTTTAATAAAATATTAGAAATTCAAAAGAATGATAACTTCACAGAACCTCTGGAAATGTATATGAAAAACTTTAAGTTAAACGGTCATGGCATCCAGTCGTAATTCTTTTTCAACCTGAAGAGATGCTCCGTAGGAGCGTCTCTACTAGTTATGCGGCCGCTGCAAGCGATCGTTCAAATTGTTTCCATATCCTATCATACTTTTTTCTAGTAGATTTTGTTTTAATCGGTTTGGTTTATTTTTTTATTTTTAATATTTTGAATATTTTCTAAAAAATGTATTCAAATTTGATTGAACTTTTTTGACCCTCTATTTTATCCAAAACCTTTGTAATTTTGTAAAACAAATCTTCAAATAGTTGTCTATTTGTAGAAGACAAATCATTTGCTACCAAGTATTTATCCAAATGGTACTTTCTGTGGTAAATAGTTTTCTTTCGGTTGTAGTTGTAATCTGCAATAAGATTGTAACCGTTGTGAACTCCATAATTAAGGCAAATACGCTCGTTATCAAAAACTTCATAAGTGCTATTACAATTAATACATGCATTATATCATTTGTAACACAGCTTGGTTTCGACACAATATCCACAAAGCTTCTTTTGACCAGTCGTGTAAAGTAAGATACAATCTAAACAATCAATAATATCCAAAACTCTTTCACAATATTTGCAATTCATTATACTATACTATAGAATTATATTTTGATTCCTTGCTACAGCATTTTGTTAGACAAAGGAATTGATAATTTTGTTTATTCCGGTTAAATAAAAATAATGTAATCTATAGTATATGAAAAGTTATACAGAAACAGTAGCTAACTTTAAAAAGACTCTCATGATCAAGGCGACAGAGGAGATTGAAGAGTTAAAAAACCTCGGATGGAACGCTTGGTGCAAGCTATTAAATTGAGTAACAGAAGCCAGATTATAAAGATACTCATAGACATGATGACAAAAGAAATCGATATTTTTCAAAAAGACCAAGCAACGCAGTAGACAAAAAGGTTGAGAATTTAAAGAAAGAATTCATTAAGGAAAAAAAGATCATATGGATGATATTGATATTGAGCGTTATGAAAACTTTAAAAGCTTAAAATTAATTATTAAATAATATAATCTAAGTATATGGAAGTTATGCAGAAGAAGAAAGAAAACACTTTGATGAGGAAACAAAATTATGAAAAAGTAGCTGTCTATGAACAGACTCTTTTAACTAAAGCAAACAAGGAGATCAAAGAGTTTGAAGAAATTCATATGAAACGACTGGAAGAAGATATTGCAGCTTTTAAAAACAAATTGGGCGATAAAGGCTGAGCATGAAGCTAATACTGCTATAAAGCTTCTTACAGACCTGGCGATAACACAAATTAGGATTTTTAGTGAAACACGAGCAGATGCGGTAGCCAAGGATGTTGAGTATTTCAAGGATGAATTAATCAGCAAACTGAAAAAAACTCATATAATTAATACTGATATCGGATATTATTAAGACTTTGAAATGTTTATTAAAAGTATGAAAGAGATGATTAATGAAAAGCTTCTTGATAAAAACGACTTTATAAACATTTGTGATCACGTGAAAAAAAATAAGATTGCTAATAGCTGAAGGTGATCTTGAAACGATGATTTCGAGAGATACTGTAAATATCATGTACAAATCAACCAGACCAGACCAGATGTTAGATGACAGGACTCTTGAAAAAGAATGCTTTTGGAAATACTTGGAAATTCTTCTAGATGGAGAAATAGATGTTCTTTTAGATGAAAAAATAGATATTCTTGAAGTATCAGAAGATGATGACGCTGATACCGATGATGATACCATTTTGGTCGAGAAAATAGATGGTGATCAAATTAGAGATTTTTAGCACCATTCATGTTGGAAAATAATTAAATTAAATATAGGCCTAAAAAAATATGTAATATTATATAATGGTTAGAACTGTGAAATTTGTAAAATCACCACCAAAAGAATATAGCAAAGATTTGGAAATTAAAAAAATGGCTAGAACAATTGTGGGAATGTAAAATTACTACCAGAAGAATATAGCAAAGTTTTGGGGAAAAAAAAGATTTGTGGAAATTACAAAATCATCATTAGAAGAACATAGTAAAGTTGTGGAAAAAGAAATATTACCAAAGCAATATATGAAAGTTTTTCAAGTTTGTATTTTATGGGACAAAAAGCCACTTATGCAACTTTGGAAAGGAATTAGAGCAAACAAACGGTCTTAAAATGAATGTTACTTTAAAACTTACTTTGGATAAAGTAACACATGATCAAAAAGGTAAAATAACCGTTTATAAAACAGCTTATTTTGCTTCCAAAGCAGAATTAATCATAAACAAAACTCAAATTGATTTTTGCGTTAACTAAAGCAGCTATGCAAATAATGAATACAATTGGCAAATGGCTTTCTGAAGGAAGTGGCTGGAGAATTGCAACAGTTGATGCGCACTACATAAATCGAGTAAAGTACAAGCCTTTGCGAGGTAGCTCAAATTTAGATTTACAAAAAGAACTGCAACACCACAAAAAAGGTTTAATAAATATAAAAAATGAAGAAGATAACGAATGCTTTAGATGGTATCATTTAGCTTGTAAATTTCCTGCTGGAATAAATCCCTAAAGAATATGAAATTATAAAAAGCATATTGGTGATCTTGATTATAAGGGAATATAACATTTCCTGTTACAGTACAACAAATCTCAAAAATAGAAAAACAAAACAACATTTGTTTTAACATATTTGGATATGAAAATCAAGTATACCCTTTGCAAATATCAAAAAATAAAGAGAAAACATATGATATGCTTTTGATCACCGAAAAAGAAAAAAATCATTATGTGTGGATGAAAGATTTTAACGGGTTAATTTTTAATCAAACATTACATAAAAATAAAAAATGGTTTTGTAAAAAATGCTTGCAGTGCTTTACATTAGAAAGGGTGTTAAAAAAGCATGAGCCTGATTGTCTTTCACTTAATGAAAAACAAGCAATAAAAATGCCGAGCGACGATGGAAAAGTTAATTTTAAAAACTACAAAAGGCAACTTATGGTTCCCTTTGTTATATATGCTGATTTTGAAGCAGTAACCGAAAGTATTTCTTCAGCATCAAACAATCCTAACAATTCATATACAGAAGCATATCAAAAGCATACTGATTGCAGTTATGGGTATAAGGTTGTTTGTTGTTATGATGATCACTATTCAAAACCAGTTGTAACGTACAGAGGCCCAAATGCTGTTTACAAGTTTTTAGAAAAAATGATAGAAGAAGAAGAAAGAAGAAAATTGGTGTAAGAAAACTATGAATACGCATTTTAAGAAAGATTTGGTGATGTCAAGGGAAGAAGCTAGATTCCAAAAATCTAAATCATGCCATATTTGCGGTAATGGTTTTGTAACAACTCTCAAAAAAGGTGACGCGGGTTATACAGTGGCATATAAAAACTCCATAAAAAAGTCATGTAACTGGAAAGTATAGGGGAAGCGCTCACGATATGAGCAATTTTGATTTCAGGCTGACTAATAAAATACCTGTTGTGTTTCATAACGTGAGAGGATATGGTTCTCACTTTATAATGCAACACATCGGAAAGTTTAAAAAAAAAACATAAATGTTATACCAAATAACATGGAAAATATATGGCTTTTATGTTTGGAAAAAGTTGTGTTTATAGACAGTTCCAAGTTTATGTCTCAATCGCTTGATAATTTAGTAAAAAACATCCCTTCGTTTCAGTACACCTCACAAAAATACTCTGGCAACAAGCTAGAATTAATAAAAAGAAAAGGCGTTTATCCTTATGATTATATGAACAGTTTTGAACGTTTTAAGGAAGCTAAATTACCTCGCAAAAATAACTTTTTATTCTCAATTAAATGATGAGCACATTTCAGATGCAGCTTATGAACATGCTAAAAAATATGGAAAACATTTAAGATTAAAAATATGGGAGAATATCATGATTTGTATCTTAAGACTGGTGTGCTGCTGCTTGCAGACGTTTTTGAAAACTTCAGAAAAACGTGCACTGAGTATTACAAATTAGATCCTTGTCATTACATTACTTCAGTAGTTCTGGTTTAGCTTGGGATGCATGTCTTAAGATGACTGGTATCCAACTTGATTTAATAACTGATATTGATCAATATTTGTTTGTGGAAAAAGGATTAAGAGGTGGCACAAGTTATATTGCAAACAGATATTCACAAGCTAACAATAAATATATGAAAAACTATGACAAGAAAAACGAAAGCAAGTACATAATATATCTTGACGCTAATAACTTGTATGGATGGGCTATGGTGCCAACCGTTGGCTACTGGTAACTTTAAGTGGGTTGATAAGATCGAAAAAGGAAAATCAAATTACATTGTTGAGTGTGATATCGAGTATCCCAAGAAACTGCATGACTTGCATAATGATTATCCTCTTGCCCCAGAAAGATTAAATATAAAAGTGGTTGTCAGATTATTTTAAAGGTTTAAAAAAGAAGTTTAATTTAGGATCTAGTAAAGTTAACAAACTTGTTACAACACTAAAAAATAAAGAGTATGTTGTGCATTACAGAAACTTAAAACAGTATAAAAAGCTTGGATTGAAGGTAACAAAAATACATCGAATACTACAGTTTGATGAATCAAAGATGTTAAAGACATACATAGATTTTAATACTGCTAAGAGAACAGCTGGTAAAAATACTTTTGAAAAGGATTTCTTCAAACTGATGAACAATTCAGTTTTTGGTAAAACTATGGAAAATTTGAGAATTAATGTTAAATTAACTTATGATGAGGAGGTCCTTTTAAAATATGCAGCAACACCTTCATTTGTTTCTTGTAAAATGTTTAATGAAAATTTATTTGCCATAAACAGAATAAAAGAACGATTAGTTTTAAATCGCCCTTGTTATGTTGGCATGTGTATTTTAGACTTGTCAAAATATTTAATGTATGATTTCCATTACAATTGCATTAAAAACAAATATGATAAAAAAGCTAAATTATTATTTACTGATACCGATTCCTTGTGCTATGAAATAAAAGCAGAAGATGTATATACTGGTCAAAATTGCTAACCGGTCATTTTATTATTTGGAATATTATATCAAATATTGTATATTTTGAGTTGATATTTCATACAAATAAATATGAGCAGCAAACAAAACAAGCAATACACTTTGTTACTTCAAAATCCGCACTTCCGGTCTCGCGGCTTATTTTGGGGCGAAATCGCATTATTCTCCCGTGCTGCACGAGGTAAGATTTGAACATGGGTTTGTGTTCTCGGAATTGTTTATCGTTTCAATCCCAAACAAAAACTTACTAAATATTAAATAAAAAATGCGTATGTTGACAACGGAAGAGCGTGGACGGGCCGTCGGTATGATTATTGCTGGTACCTCGATTCGGCAGGTAAAGGACATTGCGTAATTTGTTCTTTTTTATTAATTTATTTAATCGATTTTCAACGTTTTATTTTCTCTTTTTCAAGTTCAGTATCGTGTATTATTATATTCCTCATCATTCCGTCAGGTTAGTTTATTCATAAGTTTACTTGTCTGTCCGTCCGTCACTTCGTTTGTTCGTTCGTACATGATTCTGTCTAACCATGTTCATTATTTCTGAAAAAGTCGCAAGAATGAGTTGTTTTATATTTATAGGTAGCCAGAACAGTCAACAGAAGTTTTTCAACAATTCACGACCTTTGGCTCAAGTACAATTGCACCGGAAGTGTTGATGACCTTCACCGAAGGCCACAAAGACGTGTGACAACGCAGCGTCAAGATCGCTACATCCTTGTAACACACCTTCGTAATAGAAGAATAACAGCGACAGATACTGCCAGACGTTTAATAGGCGTCCATAATAGAAACGTGAGTGATCAAACAGTACGAAATCGACTACAGATAATGGGATTGAGAGCGAGAAGACCTTTTGTGGGATTAGTATTGACTGGAAGACACCGGCGAATTCGGCTTCAGTGGACCAGAAGGCATTTGAGGTTCACCAGAGCAGACTGGGCAAATGTCGCCTTTACAGATGAGCCCAGATTTAATCTTCAGAAGTCCGACGGCAGAGAGCGAATTTATCGACAACTTGGGGAACGATATTCGGATAATTGCGTCAACGAAAGATCTCATTTTGGAGGAGGGTGAGTGATGGTTTGGGGAGGTATTATTTTGCACACTAAAACTGACATGGTGGTTGTTCGAGGAAACCTGAACGCAGACCAAAACCAGCAACACATACTTCGACAAACGCTTATTCCCCATATTCGCACTAACCGTGGGATGACATTCATGCAAAACAATGCACCTTGCCATACTGTAAGAACTACCCGTCAGCTACTTCAGGGCAACAGCACTCGAACAATGGAGTGGCCGCCATGTAGTCCGGATTTAAATCCAATCGAACATGTGTGGGACGAAATCGACCGTCGTGTGCGACAGTCACCAAGGCAACAAAATATTGCTGACATCACAAAGGACATAGTCAATGTTTGGAACAACATATCTCAGCGTTTTCTGCATAACTACATAAATTCCATGCGACAACGCTGTTTAGCTGTTGTACGCGCAAACGGCGGTCATACGCGATATTGAATTTTGTAAATTTTGAAATTACTGGTATCTATGAATTTCGATAAAACAAACTTCTTTGAAATTCATAAAATACTTTGCTTTACTGATGTGATTACTTATAGAACATTTTTCAATACATTTATTTCCAATTTCACACATAAATTGTTTTTCTGTGACAAATAAATAAGAAAATAACAAGTGATCGGTTAGCAATTTTGACTAGTGTATTCAGACTTTTATACAAGGATAAAGAACTTTTTGATAATTGTGATTATGATCCAAAATGTAAGTTTCTTTTTAATGATAATAAAAAGGTTAATTGCAGAATAAAAGAAAAATCTTGTGGTATGCCTATTGTTGAATTTGTTGAACTACGAAGTAAACTATATTCGTATGTGTTAGATAATGAGGTTAGTATAAAGAAATGCAAGGGTGTTAAAAAGGGCGTTGTTAAAATAAATATAACGCATGATAATTACAGAGATATTTTGTTTACGGCAACAGAAGCCCACCATGAGATGAAAGTTATTATATCACAAAAGCATAACATAAGCAGCTACGCAATCAATAACAATAGTTTGTCAGCTTATGATGATACTAGATAATGGGCAAGATACATTGACGTATAAGTAAATTCCGTGGTATATACTTAAATATTATTTCCACACAAATAAATGTTCCTTGCAGATGATGTATATAAGGACGTAGTAAATATAAATAAGTCTTTCACAAAGTTGATGACTTTTATTAAACGTTTCTAATAGTTATCAAGCACTGTTCCAAATAATATGTCAGAGAAAATAATCCAAATATCAAAGTTCTTTTAAGTAATAATAGTTGCTAAAATCTCCTATAGTTACACTTTAAAAGTCTCTCTCTCTCTCTCTAACTCTGCTAATTCTAAAGAAATGTACTTCAATAATTCCGACTGAAAACGCTGACCAAGAACCCCGAACTGAAGAATATTAGCCCTTTATATACTCTTACATAAGCCAGCTAAGCCAACCAATGAACTAAATGACCGCTTTCAACAGCCAGCAAGTAGGTCGCACACCCATCATCCTAACACAAATGACATGAGCTTGCTGCATGGACAGCCAGCATGTAGGTCGCACAACATCATCCTAACACAAATGATATGAGCTTGCTGCATGGACAGCCAGCAAGTAGGTCGCACAACATCAGCAAATACACCAAATGACATCAGCTAACCAGCAAGTAGGTCGCACACCATCATCCTAACACTTAAATGACATGAGCTTGCTGCATGGACAGCCAACAAGTAGGTCGCACATCAGCCAATACACCAAATGACATCAGCTAGCCAGCAAGTAGGTCGCACACCCAAGCAAACGCACCAGATGACATCAAACTTGCTGGTGAACAGCCATTCATAACTTAATGCTAATCTAGCAGGACAATCCAAATACCTGCATTATCTACCTTCACTAAAATATATGCTTTACAGCCTCTACAAGGGATTAAATGAAGTCAGATAAGTATGTGGTTATATATGTGATCAAACTAAACTACTAATTAAACCATATACATTTATATTTAAAACATGTGAGGTAATATAAGATTATCTAAAATCGTAACACTCTCCCCCACTAGGACTTTGCTTTCTCCTGGAAGCAAGCAAAACAACCTTTGTAAATAGCCTTTACAAATGAAGTAAATTCATCTTCAAATCTCTCGTACAAAATAAAAATCTAATACTAGTAATACTATTAAAATGGATAAATATGTTTCAAATAAAGCACAGTACATGATCTCTTCTAAATGTTGAATACAAAACAATTATAATTCATTTGTATTGTCCACGAGATAATGTTCCCTTAATTACCCACAAACATACTCTTGAATGATCAACATAGTAAATGAATGAAATTCCATTTGGCACAAGTCTGATATAGTCCATTCAGGTGATGAAATTTGATCACACCATATCTCTGATAAGGTGAATGTGTTTCTAATTTGTGTCCATGGCGCACATGGATATGGTGGTGAACTGTCATCATTTAATTGCTTTGAGTTGGTTTACTATATAAACAAACACACATTTTGTCTAATAAGAAACAAGCTATGCTGTACATAATTAATCAGTAAACATGTTGTTGTTTGCTTTTCCCATTAATGTCTGCATTTAGGAATGGTCATAATGTAAACCATTAATGTCTGCATTTAGGAATGTTCATAATTTAAAGGCAATATATCTTTTCCACCAAACATCTTGGACAATAGGACTAACATCTATGGGTAACATCAGCGATAGTGGTGTCTGGGAAACATCTTGGACAATAGGACCAACATCTATGGGTAACATCAGCGATAGTGGTGTCTGGGAAACATCTTGGACAATAGGACCAACATCTATGGGTAACATCAGCGATAGTGGTGTCTGGGAAACATCTTGGACAATAGGACCAACATATATGAGTAACATTAGCGATAGTGGTGTCTGGGAAACATCTTGGACAATAGGACCAACATCTATGGGTAACATCAGCGATAGTGGTGTCTGGGAAACATCTTGGACAATAGGACCAACATCTCTGGGTAACATCAGCGATAGTGGTGTCTGGGAAACATCTTGGACAATAGGACCAACGTCTATGGGTAACATCAGCGATAGTGGTGTCTGGGAAACATCTGGGACAATAGGACCGACATCTATGGGTAACATCAGCGGTAGTGGTGTCTGGGAAACATCTGGGACAATAGGACCAACATCTATGGGTAACATCAGCGATAGTGGTGTCTGGGAAACATCAAACACCCTTACCATCCTCTTCTATAGTCATCGAATGGTAGGACCAACATATTTGGGTTACATCAGCCATAAGTGGTTGGTGTCTGGGAAACATCAGACACCTTTACTGTCCACTTCTTACTGGGTCAAACAGGAGGACCTATTTTGTTAATTTGGGAAACATCAAACACAGCAGCCATTTGCTTCTTCGTGGGTCATGAGACTTGAGTGCTTCATTTTAGCTTAATAATAAATCCAAAGGTATAATTACAGCACAAACTCTTAACTGCAAGATACTTAATTTCATAATTCCACAACACATGTGAAATGCTTTTATAGCTATTATAATGCTAAAACACACTGAATACATATATTCATATACATGTATGTATGCAGGAGAATCGAAATTATTCCAAAATATTGAAATATATCCACGCAAGGAATAGTTCAATACACACTAATCCAGGGAACAATTAATCCAGGAATAGTACAATACACATTAATCCAGGGAACAATTAATCCAGGAATAGTACAATACATATTAATCCAGGGAACAATTAATCCAGGAATAGTACAATACACATTAATCCAGGGAACAATTAATCCAAAGGAGAATTTCATACAGGTTAATCCAGGAAAACAGAATTTATATTCCAAGAAAACTCAGTTATATCCAAATGAGATTTCACACATGTTAATCCAGGAAAATAGAATTTATATTCCAAGAAAACACAACAAAACAATAGGTGAAATTAACTTGAATACATCCAGAAAAATCGAAATTAATTCCAGTAAAACACAAACATAAGGCAGCAATAAATATGTATCACAAAGCGCTGGTGTGTATCCATCGAATATGGAATTATGACCTATTAGGTTTGCTGTAGAAGTTGCAATATTACTCGGTTCATTTCCGTTAATGAGTTTATTAGCTCCGGTGACTGAATACTTTTTGTATGTAGGTTTTCTGAAGGTTAGATTCCTGAAGATTTATCTAAAACAGTTTTAATTGAACGTATATCTTTTTTCAGTATTTCTGCTAGTTGCTTTTCGTAATTTTGAATGTCCAAGGATGAAGAGGCTACAGAATTACTGATTGTTTCTTCAAGCTTGTCAATTCTTTGTATAATAACCGATTGCGATGTAGTAAATTGATTTTCCAGGTTGTTTATTCTTTTCAAAATGGCTCCTTCATTTTGCGTATCTGTGCTTTCAATTTTCCTTTTGGACCCCTTTGGTTCCGGGAAATCATCCTCCACCTCTGTGTCCGAGATTAACTCATAACTCCCTGCTAATTTTGCTGATTTATGACATTTAAAACAGTCTTTTAAATCATTTTAGAATTATTTTATTATTAGAATTTTGTGTTTCTTGGTTTCAAGAACCTCATTATTCAATGTCCAGTAAAACCTGTGTGATCTGAGAATGCATTAAATGAGCTTTAAATGAACTGGTTTCGATTCATTGGTCCAGTTTTTATCACTGAACCAATCAGAATGCTTTATTCATATTTTCATTTGGTTGTTCCTATCATGGCATAATTTTTCTGGTATTATGACATCACACCCTGGTATTATGAAATCACGTCATGCTATCATGACATCATGCTATTATACTATCACGTCATGATATTATGACGCAACTCCGTGTGTTCTCAGAACTGAATGAGCATTTTAATTGCTGTGATAAACAGATTAAGACTGTATCACTCACTGAGTAATGAGTTTCTTAAAACAAAGAATCACAAAGTTCTAAAATAATAATAATTCTAAAATGATTTAATAGACTGTTTTAAGTGCATTATTTTAAAAATAAAATATAATTCTATAAAAGAAAATCAAAGAAATCATCAACTACCAAAACAGTAGGTCAAGGTCAAAGATGAAATCCATGCGTCTAAAAAGACGCTCTACCCAAGACACAACTGAAACATAGCTGCCAAAATAGAATGTTTCGTCTTATCTGCTCTTTGCTTGGAGGGTGAAGGTCACATCCACAAACGCTTTTCGATATGTTGCGATGTACTACCCAAGATACAACTATAAGCAATGTTTGAAAGGTACAGGGCTTACCGTTTGTGAGAAAGTGACCTAACTGCACAAGTTGAATGTAAAAAGTAGTAAGTTATCTGCCCCTTGATTGAAGGTCAAGGTCACATCACATTTGCTTTGTAACGTTGGGACGTACCACCCAAGATACAACAATAAGCAACGTTTGAAAGGTCTAGTGCATACAGTTTGTGAGAAAGTGACCTAAACGCAGAAGTTGAATCTAATATTTATTCAGTTATCTGTCCTTTGCTTGGAATGTCAAGTTCACATGCACATTTGTATAGTAAATGGAATGGCTGACTAGTGGATAATATAGTAATATATGCAGCACCACCTGACTAGTGGATAATATTGTGAATTATAAATGCATCACCATCTGACACCATCTGACAAGATAGCACCAGCTTGCAAAGTTTTCTAAGGGGAAAATAAATTAAAATCCATTCAATCATACATTTATTGAATGTTTGATTGGTGTCATCTTGGCATCTTGGCCAAACCGGAATTATATTGCACATGTTCATGACGTTGCATCTTGAAAAAAAAAAAGCACATAGACAACGTTGGGATAAAAAAAACAATTACATGCAAATTCTTACTAATTGCTTAACTTCATGACGTTGATTTGAAAAGATTATTTGTACACCAGACATGGAGATACTTACGCCACGCGGTTTAAAACTTTTGGCGACCTTGAAAGTTTAATCGGTGTCCATATATGATATCTGGTACATCGTGACGTCAGCGGGAAAAAAAGTACGAGGTATTTATTGCGAAAGTTTAGGGAGATAATCCGATTGATCACCGTTACAACACAATCACTAAATTACTTGGCGTTTCGTTAAATGGTTTATGTATACCGAATTATTTCAAACGACACTAGACGGGTTCGTCATTAAATGGTTTCATCTGATACTGTTCAATGCGTTTTACTGTTTGAAAATATTCACTAAATGAAATGGAGTTTTATTATACTGAAAGGAAAAAGAAACGCAGGGTGCGTATTTCCGCTATATATTGCATATACTGCACACTTAATTCCATATATATTCCAAGGAAATCCCAAGATGTTTTGTAAAAAAAAAAGTGCAGTTAGTTAGAGAAAGGACACAACTGTGATGTTGTAGACGTTTTAATCACAGTACACGTTGTAACAAGAAATTCATAAATGCTGAAGTTCCTCTTTGAAAAATTGAGCCAGTTCAGTACTGTATTTAATGTTAAGTGATTGCGACATTTAAAGCCTAAGTTTGCTCACCTGCGTGAGCCAAATGCGCATTCTGACGATAATGAAACTTTAAAGGGGTAACCATTGGTGTGTTCAGTGCTGTTTAAACCTTCTTTCTAAAGACAGGCATAATGTCGCCCTGTACCATTCGATTAGCAGTAGCATATTAAACATACAATATATAGCGGAAATACGCACCCTGCGTTTCTTTTTCCTTTCAGTATACATGTATTTAAAAATATATGTTGTATGATCTGTGTTTTTACTAAACTATTTAGTCTAATTAGATGATTCCAGTTGATACCCATTGAAATGTTCGATCGTTATAACAATGTTACAGTGTGGTTTGGACTTGTTTTTAATGAGTTCATAACTTATTAGATGGTTCGAAAGCTTTCATTAAACGGTATAAACGGTTTCATCCATTATTAAACGGTTCGTGTTTTCCTCAAACGGTTCACACTTATATTGAACGGTCTGAAAAAGTTCATTAAATGGTTTAATAAGACGTTAAATTAAAAGACAAAAGTGATTGAAGGGGCTGTTGTTTTGTTAAATCGTGAGACAAGAGACATCGTCTTAAATAAGTTATATGTGTTGATGCCCATAGCTATGACTTTTATGTACGTCATATAGAGCCCTGGCAACACTTAGGCACACTTTAATAGGGATTCACACATGTTAACAACAGCAGAAAGTCAGACATACATGACTAATCAGCAATAGTTGTTACCAATAATATACTTATCTGTTAGCCTTTAGTAATATCTCGAGCGATGTCTGAGAAAAAGAATTATCACAGCTTGAGTATATACACAATTTTAACCATCCCGAAGATGGCATGCATACGGCGGTGAAGCAAATTGTGTATTATGGATTTTATGAATATTGAGTTCTGCTCAACCCGGGGCTAGAGGGCGTGAGCGGTAACTAGCATATTTCACTACCGCTCATCTCAATCAAACCGAGACTGCAATATTTCGTATGTGTCGTGCTCGGCCGTTTCCAAAGATCCATTATTATACTCTTTTTCATGACAATCGATGCATGGTTTAGATAAAACATGTATATAACTATCATTTTCATTTAAATAAAACATATCTAGATATAGCATAATAACACCTAAATTTAAAATAATATTTGTTCAGATCATATTTGGTCCATATTACATTAATTTTAGTTCCGTAACACTAAGCTAAACGCAGTTGCTATTTCCGTCAAGTTTCTGAACGGCAAGCCAATTGTCCAATAATTACGTGAACCCAGGTTCAAAGTCGAAAAACTAGGATTAACGATCGATAAACTAGGTTTCTCGAACGTAAAACCAGGTTTATCGAATACTAACCTATATTTTCGAGCTTGATAAACTGATAAACTAGGTTTCTCGGTTGAACTATGAATTTCGGTCGTTATCTTAAGTTCACGAGCGTGAACCTATGTTTACGGGTGTGAACCTGGGTTCACGAGCGTGAACCATAGTTTACGAACGTGAACCTATGTTTACGACCGTGAACATAGGATAACGACTGAAAATCATAGTTTTGATCGAGAAAACTAGTTTATCGAAGGTAAATCTAGGTTCAGGTTCGTAAACTATGGTTCACGCTCGTAAACCCAAGTTCACGGTCGTAAACATAGGTTCACGTTCGTAAACTATGGTTCACGGTCGTAAACATAGGTTCACCACCGTAACCTATGGTTCACGGTCGTAAACATAGGTTCACGTCCGTAAACTATGGTTCACGGTCGTAAACATAGGTTCACGCTCGTAAACTATAGTTCACGTTCGTAAACTATAGTTCACGTTCGTAAACTATGGTTCACGGTCGTAAACCTATGTTCACTCCCGTATCTATGCTTTACGAATCGTATCTATGATGTACGAGCTTAGCCAATCGGCGGTGTGCACCACTCTTACGTAATTGAAACCGTTTTCAGATCCCCGCAGCGTTCATTGCAGACGCCTCGTGTATTCATTGCAGTAACTTCATGGTCATCTAAAGCTCCGACTTGAATGTCATTAGCACGTACAGACCGTTGCAGATCATATAATAACAATTTTGAAACTTCCTCGAAAAAATAACCAAGAGTTGCGACAGAAGAACGTTCAATTCGATCCGATAGCGGAGACTGAATAAAAAAAAACAATAATACAAATATGAGAAGGCGAAATATGCCCACCATTTTGTCTTTTTAGAAAATGTGTAGTTTCTTGTTTCCCATTCGGATATGCGCTGTTGTGATTGGCTATGCTCGTAAATCACAGATACCGGTCCGAAAGCATAGTTACAAGTCGATAAACCCGGTTTTACGAGCGTGAACCCTAGCTTACGAGCGTTAACTATAGTTCACGGTTGTAAACATAGGTTCACGTCCATAAACTATGGTTCACGGTCGTAAACCTAGGTTCACGCTCGTAAACATAGGTTAAAGTTCGTAAACTATGGTTCACGCTCGTAAACATAGGCTCACGTTCGTAAACTATGGTTCACGGTCGTAAACATAGGTTCACGGTCGTGAACCCATGTTCACGCCCGATATTCATAGTTGATTAGATAATCCTAGTATATCGACCGTAAACCATGGTTTACGTTCGATAAACTAGGTTTCCCGATTGGACTATGAATTTCGGTCGTTATCCTATGTTTACGAGCGTAAACCGGGGTTCACGAGTGTGAACCATAGTTTACGAACGTGGACCTATGTTTACGACCGTGAACTTGGGTTTACGAGCGTGAACCTACGTTTACGAGCGTGAACTATGATTTACGGACGTTATCCTATGTTCTCGAAAGTAAAGGTTAACATGCTTTTACGTTCGAAAAACCTAGTTTATCGATCGTTAATCCTAGTTTTTCGACCGTGAACTGGGTTAACTGGGTTCACGTAATTATTGTCAATTGGCTTGCAAAATATACGGCCCCTACGAGAACGAGGTTATTCTTCGACAAAAAAAATACGTACATTAGATAGCCTTCGATCAGCGACAATTTGGGTTTTGGGTACCACCATAAGAGCCACGATTCTCACGTTTAATATATGGTATATATACATGGTTGGGAAAATCATACATCGAACGATTTTTTTCTCTCACAACACTGGACCCAGAAAGGGTGCATGAACATTAGATACGAAGTAAATATGGTTGGAAAATTATTGTTCAACAGTGCTTTACAACTTTATACTCTAAACCGGTTTTCGGCTCATCAGAGTTATTAACATTAAACATAAAACATAAACGAATATTTTAACTATTTGAACATGCAAAAATAGTTAAATGCTATGCTTTGTGGTTTCGTCGGAGAAGATTTCCGTTATGGCTCTTCTCATGCGTCAGTAAGTAGTGCCTGTACCAGTAATGCCTGCCACATGTTCCGCATATGAATCTAACAACATTGTCCATCTTTCTAAAAGAAAATATAAAATGTGGTAAATTTCGGAAATTTATAGTCCATTAAAATGATTTCATTAAAATGTTTTACGCGTTGCATAGAATTTGTCAAACTCCCCGCAGAGGTTGCTTCCCCTTTCTGTTACAGTAATTAGTGGCTACAATATCCCTGCGCGGAGGTTGGGGATTTGTATGAAGACGTAGATAACTGACAACACAAATGACTTCACGGATTAGCATATTTGAAAAATTCATTAATTCTTGCGAACCGGTCCTCCACCCACAAAACTCTTTTGCTTACCTATGTGAAATAATGACGGGGAAGTTGTAGTGATAAACACAGTGTATATCCATGGATTTTGTTCATAATATGTGCAAAATTTACGCGTCAATGATTAGCAAATTATTTCTTTTCCAAAAGTACCAACTTTCACACAAAAAAAAAAGAATATCAGTCGAGTGCAGCGTACATTTTTTGCGTTCGAATGCGCTTTTTAGTTTGGTAAAAAATGGTTCAGAAATAAAAATCTTACCTCACTCTGAAGCTTTCAATGTGGGCGAGTGTCTTCAACAATTAACAATAATGACGTCACAGTTTATGTTGGATGTATATCTTCGGACTCCACCTTTCCATGGCTTCTAACAATGAAGCAGAAGCAACAAAAAATTTAAAGATTAACGTTTACAAACCTTGCAGCACTGCAAGTATATGCTGTATAGTGTATCCAATGCTTTCTTAGTAAAGTTAAAACATTAAACAAAAACAGATGTCATATTTGAATCTTATACAAATAGACACATTTATAAGTAAGATATACCATTGGATTTTACTTTGTGTGTTGTATTTTATATTATTATAATTTGTCTAAATCAAAAACTTTAAATAGTCTTGAGGGATCAAGAAAATATGTAAAAAGGGAGTAATTGAGCGTGCGGTTAAAACATGCATTTGTCTTTTTGTGCCCCTGAAGGAGGCATATAGTCGCACCGTGTCCGTTCGTCCTTCCGTCCGAAGCAATTTTCGGGGGCAGGTGGGGTGGGGGTGGCATTGTCACTTATTGGTGACATTCCTTGTTGTTGTTTTTCTCTTTCATATTTAACATAATTATGTTAACAATGTTAAACAGATTATTTTAAATCGATTGTGAAACAAGCAACTTACATTAATCACATGGCTTCCGGGGTAAAACCAGTATTAACAATGTGGATTAATTATCTTTATGAAGGATAAATAGAGGAAGCTATCCTGCTGGCTTGCGGAACGCGGTGGTATTACCAATGGTGCCGTCCGTGCTAGAAAATTGCGCGGAGGGGCACATGGGGAATTCCTCCATCAATGAAAGC